>PDIM01000030.1:175906-212202 GCA_002811675.1 Ichthyosporea sp. XGB-2017a | reverse complement strand
CGCTCGCCATTTTCTTCTTTAGGGTTATAGATAGTAGCGCAAATTCCAGGAGCCAATCAGAGGACGCCCTAAAAGTGTATTTAAATTGTCCATCAGTAAGGAGGAATCGCTCGCTCCTCGCTCGATCAGGAAGTATGCACTCCACCGACTACTGTGGAGACTGGAGTGTGACTCTGTAGTCTGTCTCCTTCATTCCCAACACTCCTCTCTCCCTGTTTATCTCTTCCCCCGTGCTTGTTGGCTTGTTTGTTTGGTTGCTTTGGATGGCTGTGAAGAAGTTTCCCAGTGATCCCTGACGCTTGGTGAATCATACTTTCTAGCACTCTTATTTTATGCTAAGTATTGAAACAGCGCTTTCCTAACTTCGTTTAGTATGGTATTTGAAAAATTGGTTGCGGGTGGAAAGAAACTCCCCTCGTCCTCAGGCAACTTAAACAAAACTGAGGCAAATACTGAGCATTGCAAAGATGCAGAAGATAAAAGCAAAAAGAGTTCTACTTTAAATCAAATTTTTGTTGCAACAATTCCTGATAAAGATGTGATTGACATTGGCAAGAAGGAAAAAGATCCAAAAGCAAAAATGGCGTATTGTATAAATCCCCCTCCCAGCATGTTGTAACATAATAATAAAGGCTCCTCAAGGCGAATATGTAATTGCTCATATGTTGTAGTTTATTATGAGGCCCAGCAGTGCTGGATAAAGTGAATTGTAGCAACCGTCATTGTGAAACATACGGGAGGTTGAAGAGGTCAGTGTGTGATTATCTGGAAATTTCGAACTTCTACAGCATCGACAACATGCTTGTTCCTGGAGCGGGTGTAAGCAAGCTAGCCTTTCGCTTCTCACTCGATGTTTTCTTTGTGTTGTTTTGGGTGGTTGGACCACTGACCATTGCCTGCTGTTTGTTTTTCTTGGTAAAAAAGCCCATTTTTATAATGTAAATTCAAATTTTAAAGATTAAATTAAAAGTTCTTAGCTTGGGTTCTGCGTTAAGCAAATCAACAGTTTAATGATTTCAACTTTTGTTATTGTTATTGTTGTTGTTGTTGTTCTGTAAATTTGATCCTTCTGTCCTTGAGAATGCTTCTTTAAATACTCTTTTGGCTCTCCAACCCTGCCCATACGAAACAAGTCACAACTCACAAGGCATCACCTATTTAGCCGCGCTCGTGTTTAGCTTCTCAATAATATTCCGTTTACTCCGAGATCAAAGATTCTTTTTCACACAACTGTGGCTTGTGCGAGGGTTTGTGAAATCCTCAAAAGGAGATTGTGGTGCCCGTATAAGGAAGGCGAGTGGCGAGACAAGTAAGCATATTGACCATATGAAGAATCTGAGATTCCCTAAAATAGTGAAGAGTCCCGTCCATTTCCTGAATTAGCCTATAAAATTACCCACAGCAAGATAAGCCATCTTGGTGAGTTATAATAGGGAAAATGTGCAATGTGATGCCACTACTGTCAAAATAGGAAAAACATCTTTTATATTAATGCTTCTTGAAGTAATATAATTGTACTGTTGGAAGACCGACGTAGTCACTCCAAGGAAACAGTGTATAATTCTTCCACCCTGTAACCTGTTTTTCTTGATCTACTGCAATAATACTGTATTTTACTACAAAAGGACACAATAGAAGATGATATGATAGTCAACAGATTAGATAATGTCAAACAGCAACAACTATGGAAACTACCAAGGATTAAGGCAGATGTGTGTGTGTACAGAAGATGGGGTTTCCAATTTTCATTTCCTTCACTTAAGTGTGCCCCTCTCCACTTAGCTTCATGCTACACCATATTAGCACAAACAGATTTATTTCGTGAATCAGCAATACAAAATTATAGTCAACAAAAAAGAAAATGGGATTCTTTACAAAGAAAACAAAGCAAGCGGCTCCAACCCAGATGGCTCCTTCTGGCAAAGCTAATAACGACAAGAAAAAGACTTCAACAGCCCATGCTAGCTTCTTACAACCACTGTTCTAAAATAAATCAACCTCGACTTCATGGTTTGGTCATAATAGTAAAAAAACATAATAGTAACAAATCTCATATGGTTTGCGTTGACCATTCCTAATAAACTCCTTCTATACTTGACGAAAACGATTTGTCTGTTTTATTCTACTCAACTGAAACTTTACAGAGAGAGATATTCAGCTGAGTCGACGCCTCCTTGGTAGTGTTCGCCTTCGCAATCACTTCGCGACGAATGCATTTGTGAATACCTGCCTTTCATTTTCAGCTACTGGAGAAGTACCAACACGCCCAGCAACGAAAGAGAATATTCGCTTCAGACGAAATAAATTTTTATAGTTAATTATGGTTTTATTAAATAATGACTGTTTTATGTACATGTTGCATACTAGGCAGCCCAAACACACAGTTTGTCACTGTATTCAGCTGTTGATTAAATAGTTCTCAGCTTACAGAGATGCTTTACATCATTGGGTACTGTCCAACCAAAGTGGGCATGGCAAGGATCTTTCCACCATTTCCCTTCTTTTCAGATGCTGCCTTTGTGTTCTTTGTGGAAGAAGAACTAGCAGAAGAGGATTTGTTACTTTTCTTGAAGAAGGCCATTGTTTATGTTTCTGTTTTTGTTATAACTCTGAAGTTTTCGTGATTACTGTTTGTCAATCTTGGCAATACTATTTAGTTTGTACTAGTTGTAATTGTTACTATAACTCCGTGACAGTCTCTGCCCCATCTGCATCTCCTTTTATACCCAGGCACAGTTCCATCTGCGGCAAATAACAATACGTGAATGAGAAAGCGCGAAACACTCCTGTAGGGGCCTCATCAAACAATGCCCATAAAAGGAATCTGCGGGGGGTGACGCCACCAAATTGTGTAACTCGGTGGGCGGTGACGTCGTGGACCTCCCCAAACAAGGAGATTTGGGTCACCAATAACAACGTCTATGTGTAACCCTGGCAAAGATCCCCATGGGACTGGGTAATGCCCGGCCCCTGGGGAAAATGCCTTTGCTTTCCTTTTGGTCTTGTCATGATGGGGGCTGTTTCTTTTTGGGAATTGGAATGTGCTCACTGCTGGAACAAATGAATCAAATTCTCACGGCGCGAAAGATGCCTGGTGTATATAAGGAAAGGCCAGTGCTATTGTTTGTTGCAGTATTCATTCAAACCAACAACTACTACAATAATAATAACCATAGCCAGACAAATATTTACAGATTTACAAAAGCAATCAAATAAGATTCATAACTTTTTTTAAAAAAACAATGGCCTTCTTCAAGAAAAGTAACAAATCCTCCTCCAATGCCATCGCCAAAGGATCTGAATCTCCTAAGGCTGGCAATAATGCAAAAGTCCCTGTGATGCCTCACTTTGCGGGACCCCTGTCTATGTTGTAAAGCCTACTTTAATTTAAGAACATTAGTTCACTTTGTACAAATAATGCACTAATGACACGTTTCATCTACTGAAAGCTAAATAAAACTCCTTTATTACTACCATATCTTAGTGGATGTTTGGTTCTTTCATTATTTAATCAGTTTCTAAAAAAGAAAAGCAGTTGAGCACATGTGTATAGGTGTACACAGTATGCACAACGCACAAAAAAATAAAGAGTTGGGGCGAAAACTGCTCCTTCAACTGTTCATCTTGAGCAAACTACTGTTCCACACCATAAGAATTCTGTCTGTGCACTTGCAAAGAAAAGAGCTCACTCCATTTTTGCTTCAGATTTTCGGGTTTCGCAAAGTGAACTCTGTATATTAGCTTCCCGAACACTTTCCAGTTTACTGGTACATGCCTATGCTACAACCTAAAAGACCATTACGTACTCATTGTTCACTACCTCATGTTTATCAGAGCGAGGTGCAATGCATGATGGCATTTGCAATGGTGCTTTTTTAGTATGTAGTAAGGACGACAATTGTCGAAGAGTCTGGTTTGATAGTAGTACTAAATGAACAAAGTTATAGACATCCTCCTGGTCGAGGAGAGCCCTTCGCGTAAGAGATCAACTGGTGAGAATATGCTTCAACAATAATAAGATGCTATTGCACCACACTGAACAAGAAACGACCAATGAGTCAAAGGGCAGAAGAGCTATATTGTAAATGCAAGCACTTCTACGGAAGTAGCTTGTTTATTAAATAAATTATTTAAGTTAAGTTAAATTAAAGGGAGGCATCATTGCCTTGTTTATGTACAGATCTGGTCCGAAAGCACAATGTCTTAAGAGCACTTTACACTCTAGAGAAAGCTCTGGCCTGGTAGTAGAATGCAGTGCGCTGCTGAGGCTGTGCACTGGACTTGGCTGCGGAGGCAGAAGTTGCCTGTGGGGAAGATTTCTTATCCGATTTAGTAAAGAAGCCCATTGTGTAAATAATTGATTAGAAGATTATTGTTTAGATTCTTAACTTGTTTTTGTTAATTCTTTTGCTTTTTGTTTTTTACTTTGTATCTGAATAATTCAGTTACATTGAGAGCCAGTACCTTTTCTGTATTTATACTCTGCTCAAAGTCCAGAAAGTCCTGAGCAAAGAAACTGTTTTTGACCACTGTCTCAAAATAGTAACGGCAGGCTGCTAAACAAAAAAGAAAGTACCAACAGAATGGCCTTATGCAAATCCCCGTTATTTTATCGCTAAGATATGTGCAAGGTCTTCAGATGGAAAGGTCCTCTTTGTGCTCGTGCTCATCAAAGACTGGATATTGAGTAAATGGGGTTCTCAGAGTTGAGCATCCAAGCCCCTTTTTCCTCTAGATATGGTGCACATGCCCCTATCACATATCACGCCATCGATGCTGTAATGTATTGTAATTCTGGGACTGCCCGCTACATACTGTACGTTACATAGATCCTTGACTATATCAGAAGAGTTCTACGCAGAATTACTGCGATTATGCTGGCCACATGGCTTCATGCAGATGGCTACTTGAAATTTGATGTAATGTAACGGTGCGAATATTCTTTATAAAACAAGCGGGAATTGACGCCCTTCATTTCTCAATTGTAACTCCCCCTTCCCAGGATTTCTCTTTTGTTCCTGCTTTTTACAGCTAGTGATATGGACATTTTTCCCCGCCTTATAAGGAAAGGCGTGTTCCAAGCTGTTTCCCAAACTGTTTACACGTCACCAAGTTCTTTAACCTCACACGTCACTGTATCATTTAGGAAATAGAAAGTGGAGCATTCTCTGGTGACGGCAACGCGCAAGAACATCTTTATTTGGGCAGCGAAAATGTCCCGTATCGTTACAAAACCAAAACAAATCTTCATGTTCAGCAAGCAACTTTTTGAGGCACGTTCAGTATCCTCAAATTGGGGTATAAAAGCAAAGCAAGTAGGCAATTTCGCTTTGATGTTCTTTGTATTAACAACAAAAAAGTAAATCAGCAAGAAAATCAAAAAGTGATTCCAACATAAGATATACAAATCGTACAATCAAAAAAGTAGAACATAAGCAACAATGGCCTTCTTTACTAAAAAAAGCCCTAAGTCCACCTCTTCTTCTTCTTCTGAGAAAAAAGGTAATGCTTCTAAAGCCCCAGTCACGCCCTTGACCATGATGAGACCTATGATGTAGATTCATAAGCGTCCTGTACATATCCCTGCAATGCCTTCCAATCCCACCCATATTCTGTGGGTTCTGTAAAAAAGAGCAACTACTAACTTAATAAAAACAATTCATATGCACCGAATCAAAAGCTTAGAAGTGTTGAATGTGTGTTTTCAAGACAGAGAAAGTCGGAGCAATTTCTTTTCTTGAAGTGGTTGTCTACTCCCTCCTTTCAGATTGTATTTAGATCAAAGATTCTGAATCAGAGAGAGCATCTTTGTTTTTAGAAATTTACTTCGATCATGTCATGTCAGCCTTTTCTAATAGAATCTTTCTCCAAAAATGTTCCTCTAAAAATGTTGCCAAAGCGAATTCAAAGCATTGCAGTAAGAGCTATTATGAAACTAAATTGCTGACAGGTTGCGTTGTTAACTTTCAAAATGTTTAGTCGTGTGAACTGTGGGGCAAAGGAGCTTTAGTAAACTTGTCCTTACCATGGAAATCGTGAAGACCTAAAAGAGTACCAGCTGCCAGTTTAGCAAAATTAGCCTTGCTAGACTTGTTCACGCTCGTTCATCTACCAAAGTAAGGAATGTAAAAGGGGAAATACTAGTACCAATATTATACGTTTATAAATTAAGTTTATTAAATTAAATTAGGTGTTGAATAAAGTTTCTGAGAGAAGGCCTTCCAAGCATCTTTCCGAAGAGGGACGCTGGTTTACCCCACTACTAGAAAAGGCTGATATATACAAAAGCAGTTTCAGGGTTGTTTACATCATAGGGTACTGTCCCATCAGAGTGGGCATCACCAAAACATTTGGCTGCTTTGACTTGTTTGTTTTACTCTTGGCCTCTTGGGCGGCAGAAGATTTGTTATTTTTCTTGAAGAAACTCATTTTGAATATTGTTGATATTTGTTGACTTTTAAAGATCTTATTTCACTTTTAAAGATTACGCTGTTGTTACTTTGGAAAATGCTTCGAAAGTCCACACTAGCTAGTCCTTTTATACCCACGCAAAAGAAGTTCATTTCCAAGTTTCGGATCCTTTGAAGTGACGTCAAAAACAAAACATTCCTCTTTTGCATTATGTATTTCCAAGGAACACTGCATATGTACATTAGGGCTTCCATTTGTATGATCCATTTATAACCAGAGAAGAGAGTTGGGCATGTACATGTGACTGTGCCCCATGACCCTAACGGGAAAGGGGCGGGTATCAAACAACTCGTGATGATATCAAGAAGAACAAGGACCGGAACTTGCCCCGGTATATTTGTCCCCAAGCGGGCATCATGCCGGGGCCAAAATATATTTGATACGTGGCCACGGAATCTTTTTTAACTTTTTTATTTTTAGCAGTCACGTCGTCGCCACGTCTTGCAGGCCTGTCCAGATTGGCATCATGCATATCATGAGTGGACGTTGAAGATTCGATGGACTCGCGGACAGAACAAGTTTGGGACAGCTTGCAAACTATTGGAGATAAAAACATGTAACGTATGTTAACCCAAAGCTAACCCACCCCTGTCTTACGGCGTTTTAGCGGAGTATTCGCATTTTGTAGTTCATCGACTGTCCACGGTTCCTTATGTAGTATTTGAGTCTTCTCGCCCTGTAGCTAGTCACATGCCCCAAAGCATCTAACTTTTCAAGAACCTGCCAAGTAAGTTATATGAGCTCCACTTTTGCAGTTGGTAGCGTGCAGTTTGAAGCTCCTCCCTCTTTCAAGATTCTCCACTACTGAAAGAAGAATTGGTCCAGGATATAAATACTTGTAGAGATGGGTGTGTGTGAAATATCATTTTAACTGAACTTACACACTTTATTTAGAAAAACAAATATTTGATAAATCAGATCATAAAATTCTTAAACAAAAATGAATTTTTTTGGAAGCAAAAACAAGAATTCACCTAAGGACAAGACGCTAACTAACTCTAGCTCTAGTTCTGCACAGAAGCCCCGGACTCCCTTTTTCCCCAAGCTCGGAGGAGGAGGACATTGCATCTGCTAAAGCTGCTCATTGACATGGTCCCTGAAGTTGCAATGAAACCTTCCAAGATTAAACCCATTTGGAATGAACATTGTTAAGCCAGAATTTTCAGCAAACTTTAAACATAACTTCTAAGTTCCTGGAGCATCTCAGTTTACAAATCAAAAATAATTGCTGGGCCACGTTTTTTCTTTGACATGGTATTTTAGCCCTCAGCACCTCCTCCTTCATCCTTCGCAATTCCATCCCCAATCGCACATACACGGGAACTGGAGATGAGGAAGTGCGTGAAATTGCTCCTACAGCGATCCTTCCTTTTTGACGTTCTTGAAAGACTGCGTAATAAAAGCAAAGTTTACACATATCAACGTATGTACAATCCTGGGGCAAGAAAAGTTGTTTTGAAGAGTTAGTCAAATGTATCACTAAGCATTTCACAATATCGGTTTTTTTTCTTCCAAAAGGTGGGCAAGAGAGCGCATTCTTGCGAGTTGGTGACTTCTGAAGCTCTAGAATGGCATACACCCAATGAAAAAAAACATACAAGTTGACTGTTTTCTATCGTATTCCTCGGTTTTCATTAAGTACACGTGGTCTTTCACAAACTGTCTAACAGAAGTCGATGGACCCAAAACAAAGAGAATAAGAAGCGAGAACAGCTGAGCACGAGGCTGTGTAGAGCCATCCCAATGGCCTTCTTCAAGAGTCCAACTCAATTGTCATGTCACGCTGCAATGACATTGAGCATTATTGGCGGGCGAGGAACATTACAAAAAAAGGTTCACAGTTTCTTTTTGGGAGGAGAAGGGCCTGGGGGATTGATCAGGCGCCGTGTCCATTCCGCCACGCGTGGCGCGTTACATGAATTGTAGATCTCCGAGACTCTCGACTGCACTCGATCCGATTTCCTAACACAGCTTAATTCCCTTTAGGCTTTAGCCCTATCGGCTATAGTACCTTATCTATGATATTTTATGTCATATCACATGCTCTTCCTTTATCCTATCTTTCATGTGGCTCTTTTGATGTTTGATTTGAAGTAATCTATCTTGCTTTATCTTCTGTGTATAAACTATTTTGAAATCATGGGTTATAATCTGTTTAACAAGACTTCTAGTAATGTGCCTCAGAATAGTGTGGAGGCCATGCGCTCCAGGCTCTTGAATAATGGCCGTACAAAGAAATGTGGAAGACCCTCGAGTATCTACAGATCTGAGAGCTCCTCTATTGGCATTACAAACTCTTCCTCCAATATGTAAATACACGGAGGTATGATTCGATATCAATTGACTGTGGTGGTGTCCAGATACTCATTTTCCCAGTGCTCTCTCTGTATATATTCTTCCTCTTCCCTTTCACAATAAATTGTTTTATTTAAATAAATGAATCGTGAGCTTTTTTATATCCTTAAACATCCAAGTGTCCAACAGTTTTACCCTTTTCTAAATGAAAAATTAAACATCTTGAGCTTTTCAAGACCCTAGTATTCGCCCGAGAGAGAACAAGTGACAAAGAAAAAAAACTAACTGTGAAATGCCTTTTGCTTCACTTCAAACTCCTCTCAATCAGACTCCCTGTAACCTGCAGTTCCCTGGATAAAGGCCCGTCATTCTCTACGTATTCCAGACTTTGACAAGAGGTTCCAAAAAACACCTATGATAACGAATGATTTTATTGATATGAACTAAATAAGGTGTTGACTAACGCTTTCCAAAGAGGGATGATGCTGGTCTACTCAATTGTTAGAATACAATATGGGATGGCAAAGTTGACATGTAGAAAAGCATCAGCTGAGAGTTAGTTTACAACATAGAGTACTATGCAGCCAAAGGGGGCACAACCAATGCAGGGGGTTACTGCTTGGTCTTGTTTATCTTAGACTTGGCCTCTTTGAGGGCAGAAGGTTTGTTATTTTTCTTGAAGAAACCCATTGTGAATGTTTTTGATTTTGTTGATCATGAATTTTGAAAATCTTTCTTTGCTTCAAAGATAAATTGTCGATGTTCTGAAACTGCGTCAACAGTTCACATTCACTGGTCTTGTTATACCCCACAAACAGAGCCTTCTGGTCAACATTTGAAGACTTTTGAAAATATAGGCCCACTAAGCTAATTTTCTATTTTGCGTTATGTATTTCACGTAGTCCAAATTACTGTAGTTGGCATAACAAAATGCAGAAAGAAAAAAAATCAGACATGTACTGACTGACCCTGTGACCCTGTCCCATGCATATGACTCGTCTTGACAGGAAAAAGCGGGCTTCAGGCAGCACTACCCAGCATGGTTGTGGCACACATGAAAGCCACTTCATCAAGTGGTCCTTGGTATCATGGGTTATAATCTGTTTAACAAGGCTTCTAGCATCCCACAAAGCAGCATTGAACCATGCACTCTAGGTTCATGAGTATTGGCCCCACCACAAAGTGTGAAAGGCCTTCTAGTATCTACAGAACTGAGCTCTCCTCTGTTGGCATGGCAAACGTAACTTTATCTAATATGCAAACTCGCCGAAGTGTAATCTAATATGGAATAATTGTGGTCTGTGCAGATCTGGACCAGATCAGCTTTTCCCCAATACTCTGCATATGTCCTTCTTCCCTTTTTGCGATATATTGCTGTGCTTTACAATTCCTTATCTATCCAAGTTTCCATCAGCTTTCTCTTTTTCTAAATGGAAATCAATTATTTTGAACTGTAAACTATCCTTTGCCTGTTTTAAAACTACACTTGACTCGGACTCATTGCTGTCAGTTGTTCCAAGTATAAAGGCCTGAAATTCTCCCCATGTCACGTATCCTCTTTGGCTCTTATCTAGACTTTGAAGAGTAGCTATCACTATTCTCCTCAGAGACTTGGTTTCCTCATCCACCTCCTCTGTTCCACGATCAGATTCTTCCTCTTTCCCTGAAGCTTTATCCCCTTCACTTTGTTCGTCATCTTCTGACGTTGCCGATGTGACATTCCCTCCCCAGAGTTTGTCATGAGGTTCACTGTCTTCATCTATCATGCTCAAAAGTCTTTCGCATTCTGACTTAAAATCCCCATTACAACTACTTAAGACCCGGAATACTTCCAGCAGTCCATTCGGACTCAGGCAGCGGGTTGGAATTGAATCTTCAGGCCTGTTAAACGAAGCGCACGTATCAAAAAGCCCTTGAGTACAAAGATGGACATGAAATAAACAGATTAGTAACTAGAAAAATAAACTCAAAGTCCCTTTAAAAACAACCAAAACAATATGGCGCATACTTTTTAATTTGATTTCAGCAGAGGAAGTCTTCCAAAATGTAATCTCCCTAATGTACTTTTCAAAAGATATATTCCCAGAGGGATCAGACTGAATAAGCTTTAGACACAAAATACTCCAAGGGTCAATGGTGATAGAAAGTAAGAAACTGGTGAATAGTGATCAATGACTCCTACCTTAAGCAAGAAAGGATCCGAGCTGTATGGCTCTTTCTGTAAACTAGTGATATTGATAGTGCCATCTGTATGAGGATTAAACATTTTAAATCGATTCCATAAATGTTGAATTTCAATTCGACTGACTGTTTAACACAAACAAATCCAACAATTTGTAAGCAAACTGGTAAAGGGGTTGTTTAGAATTAGTAAACACGATCGATAACTTACGTCCTGATTTTGAGGCATACTCGTCGATCCATTTCTCGGACCCAACGTGGGATCCTGCGTTGCCCATTCTTCTTAGTATGTGTATTGTACCCGTGAGGGATTTTATTTATAACTTCAAGACAGTAAGATTACTACCAATCCCGGCAAGCAATAACCCCTTCACGCAGTGCCATGATTTCTAAAGATACGCTGAACTGACCAAGAGACAATTACAATACATTGCAGAACCTCTTTCCCGCGACAGCCTTATAAGGCAAATGTATGCTCTTATTTTATGGCACAAGCTGATAATTCGAACGCTGGCAGCCCTTTCCCTTTCCCCTTTCACACTACCCTTGAAGGAATGTAATGGAATGTTTCCGTTTCTAAATGATTGGGATGGATTCACCAGGTTAGTGACGAAAGGGACCGGCAAGATGAGGCAATGAAGCATGTATGTGTAGGTTGCTGGTTGTTCTATTTGCCATGATTGATAGACGATTGGAAAGTGATGGGATGAGAGGAAAGGTGACTAAAAGATCAAGTGGAAGGGGCCTAAAGGTACACAGAGTCTTTGTGCTCTGCATAAACTGGCTTCATGCCGTACAGTTTGAATGTGGAATATAATCCTGCCAGTGTGCCCACACAGGTAATAATTAGAACTGCTAAACGAATAAAGAAATAATCATCCTCAACCTACAGAGAAGAGCGAATATCATCAGTAACCGCAACAAGTAAAGAACAGGAGGGATAGTAACGAAACCACAGGAGCACTTACAAATGGAGAAGGATCAGAATCATTCCTTGGACCTAACAGCAAAATCAATGTTACTATTAGATCAAACAATGTAAATCCCACTATAATAGAGCTATATAGATAAAGACATGAAGCATAAAAACAAATCAAAGAAAAGAAAAGCCATCGACATTGAGGGTCAACAGGTTGACAAGACAAACAAGAGTCAGATTCTTAACATAACTTACATTCCTTTTTTACTTTTACGAGCAAAAAAGACAATCACTAAATTAAGAGCCCACATAAAGATCAATATAAACGCCCCAGGCCCCACATCAAGGACCCTTGTAGCCATGATTACGAAATATGCACCAGGAGTGACCCCTTCTTGTCCCTCCCTCCCCTTGACTAAGCCTTCTACCCGGTCTGTCCAACTTCCTTATCCCTATCACTCACACCACACCCCATTCACCAACAGGAGCCAGATTCACTTCCTTCTACCCCTCCTATAAGACAAGATCTCTTCTTGCTGCCCGTCTCTGAGATGTGAACAACAAAAAATTCCAAACTACAAAACAAAATGGCTGCTGCCCTCTGTTGTAGGAAATAATTACCCTAAAAATATATATGATTTTTCTATGCAAGTTATCTATGGAAAAATCCTCCTCGTTGAGGTACTGGGGGGAGGAGTATAATTGTTTTGGTTGATTTGTGCTTTTGATTTTGACTTGGAGTTGGATTAAGTAGAATCTTTCTTGTTTTTCTTCTTTGTGATTATTGATTGATATCTTTTTCTGGTTTTGTTTTTGTGAGCCTGGTGCTTCTTCTGTGTGGAGTGGGCATTTTGATTGGGAATGGATATTTGAAGTTTCATTTGGAAGGTGTTGTTTTCGTGACTGAGGGAGTGTACGAAATTATGTCCGGGCTTAACCTGATTGCACAGTATAGTTCAGGCTCTGAAGCTGAAGAATCTGATGTAGAAGAAGCGAAGGGGAAGGGGAGTGTAGCTGATAGGGTCAAGAAATTGAAAGAGACTGAGAAGGAAACGTCGCCAAAGAAAAGACCAATTCATTCTGGACCAACTGTTAAGAAGCAGAGAACCGAAAATCCGACAGTTGAAGAAAATGTCCCGAACTACAACATTGTCCAGTCTAACTACAATGTGAAGTACTCTCAGCAATTTCAGCCAAGTCCTACGCCAGTGACAAAAGCAGATCGAAAAAGAAAAAGGCGTGGAAGGGACGAAATTCCCGATGACGTGGAGTTTATTGATGTCAATGCGTATCAGCATATGCAAACGAATATTAGCACGAATGGAATTGATCTGAAATCTCATATACTTTCTGGAAAATCCAATACTCCTAAAATTTCTGCTGGATCAAAGAATCACATTACTGACCTAGTTAAAATTGCAAAAGAAAGGGACGGAGATTTGCACGATCAATGGCAAAAGAACAAAATGACCAAAAAACAAACAAATGCAAAGTATGGTTTCTAAGCCCAGCAAGATGGTGTTTTCTTTCTCTCTTTTTTCATTCTGCATCCAATGCAGAACATTTCGACATCAAAGTTCCTTTGGATATCGGAACAAAGAAAGAGTTTAGCAAACTGTATTATACACAAATGCGTCTAGAAGAGTGCTCAAAGTTATCAGTTGTCACCCTCCGGAAGGGACCGCTCTTATTATAACGTTCTGAATTATTTATTGATGTTGTTTGTTTTTCAGACTACAATTATTAACACTTTTGCCATCGAGGAACCGCACGCATGACAATATCTTGGCCCACTACCGAGTATTTGACATCTTCAAGGGCTGGTAAGTTCAGCTTCTCTTTCCCCTGGGTTGTCGGTGTCATTCCCAATACGTTGAAGCCAGCAACTATCGATGGAGAAACGGTAACGACAAGGTTATCCACAAGTTCGGAGCACAAGAAACTTTTAATTACAGAAGCCCCGCCTTCTACCATTAATGAAGTTAGTCCAAGCCCATAGATTTTTTCCACAACACTTGCTAAGCACAGCTTGCCATTCGCGTCTTCAGCCGTAGCAATCACAGTAGCGCCCAACCCAGTCAGCTCACTCTTCTTAGCTTCACTGGCGTTTGTTCCACAAAAAATAAAGGGCTTCAGAGAATTTTTCATTAAATTACAGTCCACTGGCAATTTCAACTGGGAATCTAGAACAACAGGCTGTGGGTTCTTTCCCTCGACAAGGCGCGCAGTTAAACGGGGGTTATCGCTCAGTACAGTACCGATTCCAACCAGAATAGCATCATGCTCAACCCTGAGTTGATGGGTAAGCTTCATGGACTCTTCACAGCTAATTCGCAGAGGACTCTTGTCAATACTAGAGATTGAGCCGTCAAGACTTTGTGCGTATGTCAATGTAACTTGTGTTCGCGGCTTTTCTCCGGGATTTTCCTTCTTGACATTTTCCTCGGTGGCACAACACTCTTCACATTTCACCTTTCTAACCTTCGCAGTTTCGACTTTCTCCCCACCCACCCCATTTCCACTTCCCACATTTTCCGAACCACTTGCACAAAACGTGAATTCTGGGCCAACATCTTTTTCATTTGTATTTACATTATTTGCCACTGTTTTCAGTATGCTCTCTTCGGAAAAGGAAAGCATGTGCTTCATTCGATTGATCTTTGTCTTTAAGTAAGGAGTGTTGTACATATTGAGCTTCTTTGGTACCACTGGAATCCTGTTTTCTACACTCAAGCCCAAGTTTTCTAAAGATTCAATCTTTTTTGGATTATTAGTCAGTAGCTGTACATTGGATACCCCCATATCTTTCAAAATCAAGCCTGCAATATCGTAAGTTCTTTCATCCGGCCCATGTCCCAACATAACATTTGCTTCAACTGTATCATATCCTTTGTCTTGTAGATTATATGCTTTCAACTTTTCCGCAAGACCAATTCCCCTCCCTTCTTGACGTAGAAAAACAATAATTCCGTACCCCAGTTCTGCAATCATTTCCATCGCAAGGTGAAGTTGTTCCCCACAATCACAGCGCAGAGATCCCATAACCTCACCAGTAAAACACTCACTATGAACACGGACAGGAACAGGCTTGGCGATATCGAGGTCCCCGTAAATCATTGCCAAATGTTCCTTTTCATCCGAGTTGTTATGATAGAGCGCAAGTTCAAAGTCTCCTTCAACAGTCGGAATACGTGCCTGTGCACTCTTTTCTACCTTTAAATAGTTCATTTGCTTGGTCCCGGTACTCGAAATGGACAATACTCTACTACTAACACTACCATCAGAGCTATACTCTTCTTCAATAGAGCGATATCCGGAATCAGCTTCACAAAAATTGCATTCACTACCCTTCATGAGGCCTTTTTCATTACCAAACTTTGCGAACAACAATAACAACACACGCACTGAAATAAGCACTGAAATAAGAACAAAAAAAGTAAAGAACCTCCGCTGACAAGCAGTTAATCTGCTATATATTAGCTTAAAAGATTTGGTGAAGTTATGAGGCAGAAGCGCCCAGATATTAGAACAGTCAAGCTATAGGATATATGGCTATGGATTTGAACCGTGTTTGTCGAGTGCCCGTGTGTGCGTAAGAGAAAGGTCAACACGAGTCAGTCCAATGCACACTCTCTACTCCAAATTGTGTGTTTGAGTGTGAATCTACTCTACTATCCTATCTTCAATGTTTATAGTTGCTAGCAATAATATATATAAATCAGGAGTAGTAGTAGTACTAGAGGTATAAGTTAGTACACAGTCCATAGAGGCTATAGAGCTAGGATAACAATGCACAACATGCCACAATACAACAAATATAATAAAATAGGAGGAGGAGGGGTGTGAGCTGTGGCCTGTGACACTCCTGCAAGAAAATCATGATGATGATCAGGGAGAATTACTATACCAAGGTCCCAATGGTTTTATGATTCCGAATGAGGAGGCGGCCAGGGATCAACCCCATGACTTCATTGCCCAGCAAGTAACTGACCACAGCTAGAAGCTGCAGCAGCTGCGCCATTCAAAACAAACAGTCACGATGTGTCATACCCTAATCCGGGATGTTTCCGTTGAGGCCATGCATCAACATCAACTAATCAACTAACTTAGCCAGGACAACCAAGGAGCCCTGGGAGTTGGGACAACCAAGGGGCGGGACAACTACGCCACTCATGATCAGGTGGGGAAGAAGGGGGGTGCACAACTACCAAAACAAGGAGGCCCTATGGCTCGAGGTCCCTCCCTGCTCGAGGCAGGTGATTCATCTCATTTCACATTCCTTTCTTGTCCTGCTGTGTTCCTCCTCCTGCTGCTGAGTCCTGTGGCCAGTGTGTGGAAAGAGGACTACAGTCCACACTCTACAGGTGAGTAGTGGAGAGTACAGTAGGATTGACTGGCTGCTATTTTGATTTGCTTACTTGATTTATTAGATAACTACTGTAATCATGACAAAGGTTGCTATTGTGTACTACTCTATGCATGGGCATATTGCTCAGGTAAGTTTGGGACTTTCAGTTTATGGTGTGATCACTACTGGTGAATGGGGGCTCGAGACTCGGGGTGGAAAAATACTGCTGTACCTCGCTTATCATGTTTGACCGTGATTTATTAAAAATGATAATGTTTTGTATACGTTTTTGTGATCATCTCTGCCGCAGATGGTGGAAGCTGAAAAGGCTGGGCTCGAAAAGGTAGAAGGTGTTGAAGTTTCAGTCTATCAAGCCCCAGAGACTCTCTCCCCAGAAGTACTGGAAAAAATGAAGGCTGCAGAAAAGAAAGATCATCCTTTGGCCACCCCTGATGCTTTGGCAGAGGCTGATGCCATTCTTTTTGGAATTCCAACACGCTTTGGAATGTGCTGCGCCCAGATAAAAGCTCTTATGGACCAGACTGGTGGATTATGGGCTGGGTAAGTTTTTTTAAAAAAATTTATTCAACAAAGCTGGTTTAGAATTAGACTACTCATCTTTACCTCACACTTTAGAGGAAAATTGGTAGGGAAGCCCGCCGGAACGTTCTTCTCCACTGGCACACAGGGAGGAGGACAAGAAACAACTGCGCTCACTTTTGTTACCCAACTCGCACATCACGGAATGGTCTTTGTCCCCATCGGGTATAGCTCCCCTTCGTTAATGAATATGGACGAGGTACATGGGGGTTCTCCTTACGGAGCCGGTACTTTGGCTGGTGCTGATGGATCGAGACAGCCTAGTGAATTTGAGTTGAACCTTGCCACTCATCAAGGTGAGCATTTTGGAAAGATTGCCCATGCTATGTGCAGTGGGAAGTAGATTGAATGGGCGAAAAGGGAAGAATTAAATGAATCCAATGCAATGAATTGGTTTGGCGAAATAAAAACGAAAAAAAAATAACTAAAGTGGTGCAAAGGGATTGGTTATAAAATCAGCCCTTACGTTTATAGAACAACCATTTCAAGCTCTTGATAGTGATTCATTCGCCTGATATCCCTCATACTTCTTACAACCGTATTTGGGAGTTTTCTTATTTTCTTAATCTGTTTGGGTGATATACTCAGCTCCGAAGCAATCAACTTCACCACCTCTTCGAAAGGAATGTCATTCTCACGAGGAATTTCCACTTCGTAAAAGTCGGGATCCGAGCTTCCGCATATCCTCACCTTCAGCACAACAGTCTTCTCACCTTTATCCAAAAATCTAACCGGTTGAGATCTTTTAATAAGATCCTTCAAAAGCGCCGCCAATTCACTCCCACAATCCTCATTCTTGTCCTCTACACATAGGCTTACCCTTCCCTTGCCCGATTCATTGCTCGCTACAGTCTTCTCCCCCGCCTCATGTGCCCCGTCAGACACATGAATAGGTTCCATGGGAGGTTCATCTACTGAATTTATATACGGAAATGGAGGATTCTTTATATAATTAGGAACAAATGTGTCTTTGTCTGGTGAAGATGAGTCGACTGTATCTTTAGGTTTTGCCGACTTTTCCTCCACTCCCTCCCCAAGTATGGCTTTTACTCGATCATCAGTGGCATACTGGACAGCACTCCTGCCCGTGGCGTCTAAAATATTAGGATCTGCCCCATGGTCAAGTAAAATCTGAACCAAGCTCCAATGCCCGCGTTTGGACGCCCAATGCAAAGCCGTCCATCCATTCAATTTATGTTGATTATTCACTTGCATATCTGACCTTGCAAGCAATCGTCGAACAGCAATCTCATCACCCACACAGCATGCCTCCCTTAACGCCTCACAAGCCGCAGCCAGATTCCCACCCGCGCCTCCATTCCCAAAGTTCACCCCCTGCATAGTAAATCTCTCTCCCTCTCACTGAATCTACAGTACGTCCACTCTACAATAACACCCCATTAAATATCAGTAACCGCCCCTTCTCCCTCTCCCCTAAGCCCCTTCTCACATGTCCCCCCATGGTCACTCTGAAGCAGCTCTGGCCAGCGGTGACTGTTTGACTAGCTCGTGTGTCTGTGCAGTGTGGTGACTGTGATCTTCTCTGTGCAGTGTGATCATATTCTTCTATTGTGTGTGGGTGGTTGATCTTCAAATATGTTGTTTTCATTGAGTGGCGCTGCTGGTCTTGCTAGACAGAGGTTCTCGTCTGTCATTGGGGTTGGGGGATTAAGAGGGGCAGGGAATTCTTCAACAGGGCTGAAACGTATTGCAAGCCCGGCGCTGTATCGACATTATGCCTCCTTTCATAGCGAAAATGACGCTCTGTCTATTCAAAGGTAAGTGAGAGATGGTAAGACAATTGAGTGCTACCCAATGCAATTCGTTATAATCCCTCGGTCAATGGTTGCTTACTCAACTCATGTGGTGCTTCTGATATGTTTTATAATCTGCAGTAACAAAAACACTGCTTTTGATGCCGGAGTTGATCCGGAAGAAATATTAAAATTCAGCTCTGTATGTGAGGAATGGTGGGATCCAAATGGGAGCTTTCGACCATTACATTCTCTTAACCTTTGTCGAATCGAGTATTTCCGAAACTGGATAGAAAACCATTTCATTCTTGAAAGGGATCAGAGTACTCCATTTTCAAATATGAAAATGTTAGATGTCGGGTGTGGTGGGGGTCTTTTATCTGAATCTTTGACTGCTCTTGGTGGGGATGTACTGGGAATTGATGCGTCGTGGGAAAATATCAGGGTTGCAAATCTTCATAAAAGCACTTCAACCATGAATCTGAACACATTAAAGTACGAAGCAGTCACGGCAGAATCTTTGGTGAAAGAGGGAGTGGTAGAAGCATTTGATGTCATATTTGCTTCAGAGGTGATTGAACACGTTGTAAATCCGTTGACATTTGTGCAGACCCTTGGTAAACTGCTCAAGCCAGGTGGGCTCCTGTTCATGTCGACCATGAACCGAACCCCAAAGGCCTTTGCATTGACCATTGCTGCTGCGGAATACGTGTTTAAAATTGTTCCAAAAGGTACACATGAGTACTCGAAATACGTTACTCCCGGAGAAATGGTCCTGGCGGTGGAAAGCTGTAACCAGGACGATGGCAAGGGGCCCCAAATGAATGTAGAGTGCTTTCAGGGTGTATATTTAAATCCTTTTACTAATCAATGGCACCTTTGCGATAGTACAGATGTCAACTACTTTGTTGTCGTTTCTAAATCCCCTTCAATGGCCCCGTCTGCCACAATATGATGGACTATAATGCGATATAAAAGCACAGCCACAGCCCAACCTTACATATAAAGGGACTTGTGCACCAGCCACCAAGTGAAAGAACTCTCCGTCTCCTCAGTCTCTTTTCCTCCTCCTCATTCTTCTTCGGTGCACTATTACCAAGCAAGTCCGAGTCTACTGTGCTGTTCTGTCATGGAGACATTGGTGTGGTGCTGCACATCAGCTGTGCATGACTTATAAAATAGATAAAAATAGATAAAAATAGTTGTGTGTATTTTTATTATTATGCCACTTTTTCATTCATTTTTTGTATTATTATTGCCGTGTTGTATTTATTATTTTATTTCCAATGGTGTTTTTGCTTTTTGCATTTAAATCTCCTTTTGGTGAGTATTAATATGCGATTCATTTGGAGGCTGTGAAGAGAAGTGTCTACCAGAGGGAGACTATGAAAGGAATGGTGCACACGGGCTGTAACCATGATCATGAAGGCCATGACCATGACCATGATGATGCTGTAAAGAAGAAGAGCAGGCCTCTTGTGGTAGGAGCTCCCAAAGCCGCCTTCAACATTGCCAAAGAAGGCCAGGGAGAGATTTTAAAGCATATTGTAAGGGAAGGGAGTGGGGAAGTACATTCAGACCTTCCCGCTGGCTCAAAGGCATTGTTTGATTTCGTTGTGTATAACCCCGATGGTGAGGTAGTGGACGATACCAAAGATGAAGGATTCATTCCTTTGGAGTTTCGCATGGGAAAGGCTTTTTGTGTTAAAGCCTTCGACTTGGCTATTCCTACAATGAAAATTGGTGAAGTAGCGAGATTCTTCTGTGATGAAAAGGTAGAGAACATAGTACTTTATGTTGCTGTTGACTTCCTTTTTGTATTTCATTACTCATTCTTTTTCTTGTGTCTCTCGTAATCATGTAATCATAGAACTCGGAAGGTTATTGTCAATTATCGGTTGTTCTTAGGCGTGAGGCCAAAAAGCGCAAGTCAGGAAATGAGGGTCAAAACTTTCATTCATGCTGCAATGGGGGCATGGGTGTGGACACAGATTTGTACGATTTGTACGGCAAGCCCCTGTGTTTTGAAATCGAATTGAAAAGTATTGAGCGGTTTGGGGAATTCAAAAGAGAAAATTGGGAAGTTTCTATGGAAGAAAAGAGAAGGCTTGTTCCGCAGCACAAGGCTGATGCGGATCGTATGGTGAAGGAAGGGGAATTTAAAGAGGCGTCTGAACTCTACTTTACCGCCCTAACCTATATGGAGGAGTTTAGAAATGCGACCATGAAAGATGCAGACACTGACGCGCAAAAGAAGGTAGAAATGGATATGATACCCTTCCAGTCCAACTATACCCTTTGTCTTTTGAAAATGAAAGACTACGATGCTGTTATACGTAATGCCACACTCATTCTGGAGAAGGACCCTGACAATGTAAAAGCTTTGTTCCGGCGAGGACAGGCTGAAGCATCAAGAGGAAGAGAACTAGAAAAGGCCATAGAGGATTTGGACTTGGCCCTGAAGCTTGATTGTTCAATCGAAAAAGAAGTTCGGAAATGGAAAGATCTAGCTGACTCAAAGCTCAAGAAAGCGTACAACGTTCAGAAAGACATGTGTGGCAAAATGTTTAGCAGTGCACCATGAATACACCTCAAATAAACCATCTTTTCGGCATCGCCAACTTGTAATATATTCCCTCTTATTTTTATCTTTTATTGTATATTCTAATTTCAACCAACGCATAACAGGGCTATGCTTTCACACAATATCAGCAGCTCTATGAAACGCTTCTGAATAAAGTTAATTGCTCTCAACAAACTTTGCATAACTATCCACAACAACGCTAAGTTGACTAAACATATAGTCATTTGGCAATGGGAGAGTACGCAGGGCGCTAGATAATTTGTGGTCCGAGAAGTCCTTATCGAAATAGCCCCGAACTGCCTTCAAAAGGAAAACAAGCTTGGTTGCCATTTCAGCCTGGCAAAATCTATGTTTTACTGACAGTAAGGGCAGTTTGCTTACTCTCCTGGACAAGGAATTAATTCCATCTTCCAAGCTCTGTAGCAAAGAATTATTGATAGAGGAAGAATTATTTGAAAAGTCGTTAAAGGCCGAGCAGATGCTAATATAATCCTTATAGATAGCCCCATTATTGTCCCAGTTTTTGATAGACTTTTTGTGGGTGTTAAGTTCATCCAGAAGGTCTTTAACTATTTCATAGTTCTCGTCGATAAGGGCATTGGCTACTAGTTGACCAACAACGACGTCATGGCAGGCATTCCATTCACCTCCTTTACAAAGGTATTGAGCTTGAATTTCCCACTTTTTCTCTGCAAATGCCCGCCGGGCTTTAGCTAAATAGATCCAAGAAGGGTTGATGTACAATCTTTCCAGAACAAACTCTTCCTTTACCTGATAACTTCTTGACGGATCAAGACAAATATTACGGTATAAGATATCCCTTATTGCATGTTCTCTTTCGCTATCATCTGTATGATGAAGAATAACAAAAATGCTCCACTCCCACACGCCCAGATTTTCCAACTGGGACGCATAGCTCATAGTTAATGATTCCCCTTTTAAGTCCGACAAGTGATTAAATCCGATTCCAATCAAAATACTAAAAACGTGCCAGCTCAAACAATAGTCCAGATCGTTGTCGCATGCCGTCCATGTGTTACAAAGTTCTGCTAACGAATGGGACCTATCACAGAACAGGCTGATCAAATGATATGACATGTCGAAAAAGTCGCTACTTGAGCCACCATTGTCGGAAACATACCACGGAAGGGGCTTTGCGCAATAACCTTCTTTCATTGCATCCGTATATCTGCCAAAGGCATCGACAATACTTTCAGATGGCGAGCACTTGAACCACAGAAACATTCCCAAGGCCCGAACCCATCCGACATGGCCGCAAACAGAAGTTATATCACCACTAATAAGTTTGTAAACATCCATGCGCGCCTCATCTATAAAGTCGGACGCATCAAGGGAATTCCACTTCTCCAGCTGTTCACTCACGTAGTCCCTGACTTGAGGATTGCCAGTCTGCGAAACAAGAAGAGCAAGGCGGTAATCACGGTTTCGTTTCGCAACTTCGCATGCCTTCTGCACACGGTTTCCAGAGAGGAGCGTGAATACTTCCTGAATTTTATCGTCGTCCATACAATTCAAGTCAATTTCCTCGGCCAACTCATCCGAAATTACTTCCATAATCCATTCAGTAAACTCTCGCCTTCTAAACATTCTTTCTTTGTATGTAGGCTCTACAAGCGAAGAGGTGTGTGTTCCCTGCATTTCATCTACCTCCAACGAAGCCGCGCCATCCACTTTCCACAGTACTTTAATCAATTTTAGCCTCAATGTCCAAGACGAGAGCATAGTTTTTTTATCCACACTATCAACTTTGTCCTCATGAATACTTGATAACAAGTTCTCGAGAATGGCGAAGGCACGATGCTTTTCATTCATTTCAATGCGCGGATTTTCACCTTTGTCTAAGATTTCACTTCCATCCAATTGCGCAGACAGCAAAGATTTGACGGTTTCGCAATCATTATCACTACTGCACACATCAAGTTTTGAAATGTTTATACACTGCTTCGATGATTTTGGTTCGCTTTTCATCATGGACGCTGGTGCTCCTTTGCCTTTCACACAGGATGGCAAACTACCTAAGCGAACCAAACTTCCATCTGGCCCCCAAGACACTCTGAAAGATCTTCCCATAAAAAGACCATGATCGGCCATCAACTCCGTTTTCTTTTTCATTATACATGTATTCTCGTTCACAGGATCTTGGCTACGAGTTTCCATAATAGAAGGTGACTTTCGTGACACAATGGTGCTTCGTAAAACAGGAGAATTTACAAGAAATTTCTTAGATGGCTGTTCTTTCGGTTCAGAAGAGGCATCTACCCAATGAGCTCGTGCAATCCCTGAAGAGCTTCCTCGAATTAACACCGATGATGGGCTAAATGAAGATGGCTGTGCCTCTTTCTGCGGCGTAGGGTTTGCTAAGTTCTCACTGTTTTCGAAACTAGAACCATGCTGTCTTTCTACATCGACCATACTACTGTCCTCTGGTTGGAAAAGGTATTTGCGCATCACCTGCATTTTTTCAGCATTCAGCTGAAGTTTTTCTGGAAGCCTTTGCTTGGCATGGGTGTCTTTAAGCTGCTTAACGAGATCTGCGGCAGGTTCGTTGAGCGCACTTTTTTCCATAGTCCACGGAGTAGCCTGGGTTGGGGGTAGTGCACCGTGCCCGTCACCTGACGCAAAGAGCGGAGTCTTTCCTTTATCGGCCCCACGCGAGCTCATCTGGCTATCCTGCACATCGAGATTCTTTGTAGAGCTTAAAGCAGACCCTTTAGGTAGTAGGTTGGCCTTTTCTTCTCCAACAGCATCTTCCATTTCTTCATCATCATCGTCATCATCCAAAAGACCATACTTTGAAAAATGCTCAACTTCAAAAACCCATGTACCTTCTTCAAAGTCAAAACTAATGTGCTTGGAACCCATTTTCGAGCACATTTTCTTCAATTTCAAATCATACTTTCGTTTTCTCAAATGATCTGGATCACTGATTGTTTCTCTTGTACGTTTGTCTGTTGGAAAGATTTTGCACAGTCGCACTTGCGCTCTCTTATTAAGCCCCTTCCCAACTTCAGGCTTTTCACTTTCAATAGGATACAGACTAATTTCCTTTGGTTCAAAGAATACAATTTCGTCCAAATTCAGTTGCCTAACGTCAGTTACACCAGGGAACATAACAGACCCAACACCGTCCCTTCCTATTTCAAAATTTTCAACTTTAGATAACCCTTCTTCGTCTAGCCCTTTAAGCTCTTCAATGGTTGGCTTACAGAAATAGTCCTCGCGGCACAGGCTGGGCACAAGAGATGCACTCTGGGTACTGCCCTTTAATATAGACGCACCCCCAAACTTATCACCACCATCGTCACTGATCCCCCTTCTTGCGAAAGGCCGAGCAAGTTCCATACTTTGATTCGCTGACGAAGAGCTGTTAAGAATATCATTTGATCTGTTCGCTGGAGTTGAGCCTGTTAGATTAAGTCGTGAGCTTGAGCCCTGATCGAGGATGCCTTGGTCACTACTACGCTTATCTGGAGTATATGGACTTCCCGAAGGGCCAATCACAGAGTCGTCAGGGACAAAATCCTCTTCAGTGGCCAAAAAGGAATTGCGTTCACCAATCGTTCTTGACTGACTTGATGTTTTGTCATTTCCTGGGGTGTTCTTAATCACCAAATACTTTACACTTTGCCTGGGAACGAATTTATCAGGACTCAAGGCGGCATCATCCGTAGTACCGTCAAACAAATGGACTTTTTGCAGCTTTCCATATCCTCGTGGCTTCACACGCGTAATTGATTTTGGCGTTGCTTTATAGTGAGCAGGTATGCCTCCCGAGCTGTGTTTTTCGTTATCCGAAGTCACTGGAGAGCTGCTTATATCTGGCTGTGCCTGCTGTGCACCTGGAGCAGGAGACGCAAATAAAGGACTGTTTCCATAAGGTGACTGCCCCAAAGAAGCAACTTTAGCCGGCGTGGCAGCATTGGGTGCGCCAGCAAAGCCGCCTGCTAACCCTGAGCTAAACCCACCAGTCGATGGCTGTCCAAAGCTTCCCAATCCCGTTTGCGGAGTACTCAATCCAAAGCCCCCACTAGGCTTAGCACCACCTAATGATAATGCTGGAGTTGCAGCACCTAAACCTGATCCGCTATTGAAAGAAAAGGATGAAGTAGTGCCACCCAAGGCTGGGGCAGTAGAGGCTGCAGAGCTACCTCCAAGTCCTCCAAACCCACCTACCGAGAACGAGGGCTTGGCTGCACTAGCTCCCCCAAGACCAAATCCTCCAGAAGTAGCAGCCCCAAAGGAGGTTGCAGGTGCAGCACTCGCCGCTGGAGCAGTACCAAAACCGAAGCCCTTTGAAGCATTATTCTGGCCCAGCCCACCAGAAAATCCACCAGTACTAGCACCTCCAAATGAACTTCCAGTACCAAATGCCGGCGTTGTTGTTGCTCCTGGTGCAGACCCAAAAGACATCGCGGGTGCTGAAGAGGTAGCTGTAGCTCCAAAACCCCCGAAACCTGAGGAAACAGCCGGCGCACTACTGGTGGGTGCACCAAAGGACCCAAAACCACCGGCACCAGACGATGCGGGGGTAGAAGTTGTCGCCCCAAATCCAAACCCCGACTGGGGTTTGGCAGCGCCAAACCCACCAACGCCAGGGGTGGCCGTTGATGTACTACCGAAGCCCCCAGTCTGACCAGCGGATGAAGCTGCAGTTCCAAAACCTCCAAAGCCCCCCCCTGTAGTAGCAGCCCCTCCTCCAAAGGGCGTGCTAGGCTGTGCACCGCCAAACCCTGTACTAGCAGGAGTTGTGCCAAAGCCACCACTAGACGAACCGAAGCCCCCACCCGTGGCTGGGGCGGCAGAACCAAATCCTCCAGTTGATGCTCCGAAACCCGACGAAGTCGAAGTGGAACCAAAACCTCCTGTGGTCGCACCCGAAGTACCAAAACCCGATGAACCTCCAAACATACCACCAGCAGCACCCCCAGCTGCTGCAGCTCCGCCTTTACGACCTTGCTGATAGTCTTCAAAACGCAATTCTTCAAATGACTTGCCTTGGTACTGTGGCATGGTTGTTATGGCCATCTGACGGCATTGAACACCTGTTGTGCTATCAGAAACATTCGTCGGCTGGTATTTCGGATCCAGAGTTCCTGAGCTACCACCTCCCATACCAGCCCCACCAAAACCACCTATACTTGGGGCCTGACTAGCTCCAAAACCTGTTGAAGTCGCAGGTGATGCACCAAACGATGTGTTTTGGTTTGCCTGGCCACCAAAAAGAGAGCCGCCAGTATTGGAGGAAGCCCCAAATCCGCCAGTATTAGAGTTTGAAGCACCAAATCCAAAGCCCCCAGAGCTCGGAGCTGCAGAAATTACCAAAAAAAAGCGGATTGAACAGAGTTAATACATATATAATTGAAAATACAAAGAACGCCTTTCATGTTTTAAGATCTTACCTCCAAATTTTCCTAAGTTTCCTGATTGATTCGTGTTATTAAGGTTGCCAAATGATGCTGGCTGTGCGGGAGTTCCTCCAAACCCACCAGTGTTAGTGTTATTACCAAAGAGTCCACCCCCCGTTTGCGGCGCTCGATTTGCCCCAAAAACATTCGAGTTATTATTATTATTATTATTAGAGCCAAATCCACCAGTGCTTGCTCCACCAAACCCAGTACTCGAAGCCCCAAAACCTCCAGACGCCGGAGTTGCAGACCCAAAGCCTCCCGTATTTGTACCCGATCCGAACCCCGTATTTGTACTCCCAAAACCACCACCGCCTCCAAATCCCGAAGTGTTGTTTGCTAATGAAATACGCACACTCGATCAGTAACATATTGGATAATATGGCAATAAGTCACACTCATCAAACACTCACCTTGATTGCCTCCCCCAAACGGAGTCGAGGGGGCCCCAAATCCTCCAGTGGTGCTGTTATTCGTGGCTCCAAAGCCACCGCCACCACCAAATCCAGTCTTATTCGCCCCGAACATGACCTAAACTAATAAGACTTTGAACAATTCAACTCACAAATCCAAACTCCCCTCCCCCCCAATAATAATACACCTCACACCAACAGCAACAAAAGAAACAAAACACCACACACACAAAATCAACAAAACACCCCCCTCACGAAACCAAAAAGAAAAAAGAAGAAGAAAAGGCAAAAAACAGAAAACAGCAACAAGGAGAAAAACAAACATCAAAAACACACACACCTAGTGCAGCTACTACTGGGAGGGTTAGGGGGCCTTGTTTCAGCTGCACGAGGGAGTGTGATCAAGAAGCTGGGGGCCTGGGCCTGGGCCCTGGGGGCCTATAGTCCCGCTCCCGTGGTTTGGGTCTTTTATTTCACCGCTTTTGTTTCACTGACTGGTTGATTGACTGACTGACATAGGTGGATTGGCTGAGTCATTGCTGTTTTGTCTTGGTGTGAATGATTGTACGCTTATTTGGACTTGCTGTTCTATCTGTTGGTGTAGTTGTTTAGATCCACAGACACAATGTCCTGGCTCCAGGATCTGGCTGGGAAAGGTAAGTGCGTTAAAGGATCCTTGACTTCTTGTGCTTTTGCACGTATTGATCGCTTGTCCTAATTTGCGTTTTGGGGGGGGTTTTGTGTATCTAGCCGAAGCTTTGCTAGAGCAGGCTGATTCTACTGGGGCGTCCTTGGCGTCGACTCCCGCGAGGAATGTCTTTGCGGATGCAATGAGTTTTTCTCCATTGAATTCTCCCCAGACTGGTTCAAGGGATGAAGCCACAAAGAAAAAGACTGAGACTGTAGAAAATAGCGAAAAGTCTTTTGAAATATCAAGAGCAGTAGGGAATGATTTTGCGCTAGGTAATGGAAATGAGAAAAGTGGGAATCAGATGGGGGCCACTGGGTTACAGGAGAATGCGCATAGTAATAGTGAATGGGACGAAGGCTTAAAGCAGCCAACATTGAAGCCATCCTCCAACGTAGGAGAATGTGAAGCTTCGTCTCCTGATTTTAAGGTTAGAGAAGAACCAGCAGGTGTGCCTGCTTCATCTGACGTTGCTGCTGATGTATCGAGTGGGGTTGATTTTCCTCCTGCTGCGCATCAAACAGGTGATCAACAGGGCAATGTACTAGAAATAGATGAGCAAACATCGATAAAGGATAATCGCCCCTCCGCAACTGATAAGCCAAAATCGGCAAGTGAAAAAGTGCCCAGCGTGCCATTTTTTGGAGGTTCTCCTGTCGTTTCAAAGACGCCGGATGTAGCTTTGACCTCCAACATTTCTAAAGAGCAAATGCAAAGGACTGCCACGACTTTGCCAGATAAAGATGGGAGCTTTGCTCAGAAGGAAAACTCTGTGCTAAAGAAAGAAATGAAATCTTTGAATGAAGAATTGAACTCTGTGACGAAGAACTTGCACAGGAACAAGAAAGATTTAGAGGACTTGAAAAAAAAAATAGCTGAGAAAGATCGAATTGTATCGGAAAAAGACAAGGAAATTAGAGAGTTTAAAGCGACAGAAAGGGACATGCTCTCGAAATTGTCACGAGAGAAAAAGACAATGGAAGGATTTAAAGAGGAAATTGAGTCATTGAAGAAAGCTCTGGTAGCCAAAGATTCTTTTATACATGAACTGGAGCTCAATGCTGAAAATACCATCAGTAAAGAGAAGGCGAAATTGGGTGCTCATTCCACAGAGCTGCAAGAAGCTAAAAATAAGATCAAAGAGCTGAATGCAAGCATCGATGAATTAACCAAAGAGAAGGCACGGGCAGTAGATGACTGTGCCGAAGCGCGTCGCAAAATCGAGGAAGAGAAAGCAGGCAATAGCGATCTCGTTGGGGGAATTCAAAGAGAGTTGGATGATCGAATCAAGCAAATGGATGAATTGAAAAGAAATCTTCGGAGGGCGCAAGGGGAAAATGAAGGCCTAAAGAAAGAATTCAATGAATACAAGCAAAGGTCAACACGAGTTCTAAAAGACCGGGAAAAGGTAATTTCTGAGTTAAAGACGGGGAGTAATGTGTCTTTGAATAGAGAGTCGAGCATGGGAGAGGACAGCGGAGAGTTTGAGGCAATACGTGTAGAAAATGAAAGACTCAAACGCAAACTTGATGAGCACAATTCTAGTGTGCATGAAATGTCAATTGAAATTGAAAGACTCCGGAATGATAGGGATATGGAAGAAGAAGATACAACGCAACAGATTGACGAACTGGAGGGCGAGGTGCGGAAGGGAAAAAACTTAATTGTACAGCTCCAAACAGAAGTGGAAAGCAAAAATAGGGAAGCTATGGGGCTTAAAGAGGATGTGAATAATGTAAAAGAGTTGATGCGCAATGAAATTGAAACTAAAGATGGCCAGATTGAAAAACTCCGAAAACAGTTGCTGCTAAAGGAGACGTCATCGAAAAGTAGTTTCGATCTCGAAGCCAAAGTGCGTGATCTTACGGAACAAATTCTTCAGAAGCAAACACAGATTGAGCATATTTCAAAGGCAAAAACGTCCCTGCAATTGCAGCTGGAGACAGAAAGAGAGAAGTTCAATATTAGACTTCAAGAACTGAAAACTGCAAATGCTGATGATTCTGTGATTTTTATGGGTGATGGGCAAGAGGATAATCAGGCACAGATGCAAAGTATCTCTTCAATTTATTCCGGTACCGGTTACGGGAATAATCGAAACGTAAGAGAAGTAGTGAATGGACTAGACAAGTTTAGTATCCGAGTGGGGGTGTTCCTACGCCGAAACCCAATGGCTCGCCTATTTGTTATTGGATACGGTGTTCTTCTTCACTTCTGGGTTATATTTGTTTTGATTACTTATCGGCCCGAGCTGCATGACGACCACATTGAAGCGATCGGTCCAGGGAATGAATAAAATGCCTCTGCAGCTGAGCAGTTTCAAAGCGTACGTGCAAAGATTATTGTAATCATTTTTATTACTATTATTACATCAGTTTACCTTGAAGTTCGAGACTCATGCCTTACACACTATGCACGGCTTCAATAAAAGCTTGAAGTCCTTCAGGGGGCATATCTGGTTGCATTCCATGGCCCAAATTCGCAATGTACCGTTTTTTTCCAAAAAGCTTTACCATTTCAATGGCATTTGCCTTAATGACGGATTCCTTTGTGTACAGTATACTGGTATCTAAATTGCCCTGCAATGTGACATTGTTGTTTGTCTCTTTCCTAGCAATTTCCGGATCAATAGTAGAATCTAAACTGACAACGTCGTATCCTGATGTAGACAAAGCGTTCAATGCATAATAGGCTCCTTTTGCGAAAACAACCATTGGAACGGGCTTCTTTCCTTGGGAAATTTGGCGATCTTTCACCTCTTTGCATATCCTCTGCAAATATGGAAGAGAGTACTCTCTAAACAACTTTTCATTCAACTCACCGGCCCAAGACTCAAACACTTGAAGCATCTGAGCACCGGCTTCCACCTGACCTAATAAATATTCGATGGACATGGTAGCAACTATATTCAAGAGTCTATGACTTGCCTCCTTGTGATCAAAAAGCCAAGGTTTGGATTTTGAAAAAAATTTCGTTCCTCCTCCTTCAATCATATACGCCATAATTGTCCAAGGCGCTCCACAGAAACCAAAAAGCGGTACTTTCCCCCCCAACTCGTGTCTTGTTAGCGAGATTGCCTCGTAAACATATGCCAACTCCTTATGCACATCTGCCTTCAAATTAAGTTTTAGATCAATGTCCTCCGGTGATGCGAGAGGATCTGGAAAATGAGGGCCTTTACCGGGAACCATCTGCACCTCCATTCCCAGAGCCTGTGGGATAACAAGGATGTCGCTGAAAATTATAGAAGCATCTAAGTCATATCTCCTAATCGGCTGCATAGTGATTTCACATGCCAATCTTGGCGTACGTACCATGGTAAAAAAATCATATTCCTCCCTAAGCTTGCGAAATTCTAATAACAACACAAAAAAAAAATAGAATAAAGCAAACATAGAGTAAGCGCTCAATCCATCACACAATCCTTCTTCCTTCTTTGAAACACAGTAAAATTAAGCGCGAAGAAACTCACCAGGCAAATATCTCCCGGCCTGTCTCATCACCCAGATAGGAACTCTGTCTACCTCCTCGCCAGCAGCAGCCCGAAGAATCCTATCATTTTTAAGCTCTGGGAAACTCTTTCCGGCATACGCTGCCAGACCTTCTGGATGAGTTAAAATCTCCATTTTTCTTCCAATATATGAGGTGGCGTCAAAATACAATAGTTCCCTCTTCCAAGACCAACAACACAAGAAAATCAAATTCAGTCCCAGCAAAAACACAATCCGGCAAACCCACAACTCAAACTTCCGTCCTTTCTTCAGAGTTTCCTCCTTCTTATGACTGTTATTCTCTTTCTCCTCTACAAAACTGCGAGGCATAATCTACAACCAAACAACAATTAAAAACAACTCACCAAACAAAACACAAAGACAAACAAAGAAAAAGCCTCCTCCGCTCCTCCGGCTGCTCCCACCTTTTTTTTTTTTTTTTTTTTCCTTTTTTTTTTTTTTTTTTTTTTTTTCTCCATTATTTTATTTTCATTTATTTTTGAATTCCATTTGTGCAGCACTCATATCAGCTGGTATTCTTGTTTGCTTCAAGTAAGGAGGGCAACACAGAATCAGGATCATATTTGCTTTTAATACGAAGATACTCTTCTTCAGGTACTACTTGAGTCTTTTCATCATGCACATAGGACCATGTGCCACGGAGTGAGTGGATCTTGTTTGTCAAGAAGACTGAAATGTTAGCCAGCTGGGACGAAGACCCAGGTGTTGCGTCATCTTCCAGATCCCAGAAGAAAAAGTTAATCAAGGGATTTTCTGTGTCTACTCCTACCAATGGGCAGTGCTGGTACACTTCACTTTTAACCGGCACCACCCAGACAGGAAATATCTTGACATTTTCATTATAAAATATAAAAAACTCTTCGGCGTGTTTGGCAGGTATCAAAACACTGTTCAAAGGGGCTTTGAGATTATCTAGGCCACCACTCTTGCCACCAGAAGATGCAGTCAAAGAGAAACTGTATAACTGCTTAACGAGTAGTCGCAGCCATATGAGTGAGCGTGAGCCCAGAAGATAATGGCCAAATACAAATCTCAGTATTCTGGAATTCATCTTGAAGAAGCTCCCTAGCCAAAATACGTCAGTATCCCATCGCCAAATATAGCTGGCAGTTTCTAGACAGTCGTACAGCTGTCCTTCGACGATGGCATGGTACGGAGGTAGCTCATATGACCTTCTATTAAGAGGGGTTCTGCTTGAAGGCCCCTCCACCAAGTCCCCAATACACAAAAACTTCTTTTCGTCTGCGAATATTACCCCTTCCACATAGTCATGACCCAAAACACAAGCATTCTTTAGTGCTTCCCAGTACTCCGAAGTCGCGCCATACTTCACATGGAACACATTGATGAATCTATCCGCACACTCTAACTGAAACTCTACTTTGAAAATAAAGCAAAGGGTAGAAAAACTATTTGGCAGCGCATAAAACAAATCCTGTCGTTCCCTTCGCGAGCATGTCACAATTGAGCCGTCCCCTAGCATAACCTCCACAGACGTAACAGTATCGAAGAAAGTTCCTTTCCGAAAAGAAGACGAGTTAATAGACCCAAGGGTGATTGCTGCACCAACACTTGTGCATTTCAGAGGCGGAACGACACAAGGAAGTAGTCGATATTTCAATGTCTCGTTACAAATGTCTTCGAAAGTGGCCATACCCTCTACTTCACACAGAAGGCGACCGTAATCAATTCTCAGGATGCTGCGAAACTTTGAGAGACTCACGTCTTTACATAAAAGCGGCCGTGTTTTCCCAAACCTTAAGGATGAACCATGAATATTTGTTTCGGAGTTAGTCGTTCACTCTGAATTCCCTTAATTCATTTCATTTCCGCTACTTACAGTCTTGGTCGCTTCTGGACATACATCTGAACACCTCTGCGAGCACAGCTAGAAGCGATAACATCTTTCCTTACAGTGTTTTTCTTTACTTCATAATCAGCAGCAAGCCACTTTGGGTTGCGGAATTTCTTCATTTCACAGAAACATAAATACCGTCAGTAAATTATTCATTCTCCAATCTCACCCGCAAACTACTCACCTCCCTCTGAACACGCGGAACGGTCTTGAATCCAAATGGGCTCAGCAAGAAATTCAATATCCTACGCAGTAAATTGTGCAAATATCCCAAAAAAACACTGTATTCCCTCTGCTCTGGCGTAGTACGAATCATCCTTTTCCCCCTAAGGATTCACTACAACACAATATCAATTTTATACTCCTCAATCCTTTTTCTCAACTCTTCACGAATTCGTTCCCAAACACTCCCTCTCCCCCCCCTTTCAAATGAATCCCTCTGCCAAAAGAAAACGCTTTCTTGAAACAAAACAAAAATAGAAATAAAAACCCCCAAAGGATACATAGTTTTTCACCAGTCTTTTTATAATACAAACCAAACAAAACAGAAATGAATAGGGGCGTCTCCCCACTCCCCATCCAAAGTTCATTTATTTGCGGAAAATTCCTGCAGACCGGCCCAGGTGTGCATGATGACGCGAAGAAGTGTGAAGTGCGAAGAAAGAGAGAGGGGAAGGGAGGGGGGGTGCATGGACAGAGAAGGAGGATAGAGGTAGGGGAGTGTACGTGTGTGTGCCAAACGCATTGTATGGTATTGAGGTGCAAACCCTACAGTGTATCATGAGCACATGAACCACTTTTTTTTCTTAAATTTGCATAACCACTGGGTTATAAATCCCATATTCATCCCACTCAAAGCGCTCCCCGATACAATATCCACACTGCAGGGTATCTTCCGAAGAACACTTTCTAGCTGCAGTACTTGTTTAACTTCCTCGATTTCGGGACACATGATGGTGTCACTGCGTCCATAAGCACCAGTTGATGCACAGAGATTAATAGCAGCTTTAGTATATAAATTCAACAATATGGTGACTCATTGAAAATGCTTCTTGTCTTTTAGTTACCTTTTAGTTAGGAGAATAAGAAATCTAGATTCCATGTGGAGAGAATCTGTACTAATGAACTGCTCAAGCATACGAGAAGCCGTAGGGAACATTGATCTATCGCTCTTATCAACAGTAAACTAAGAAACACAATGAATTACAACAATTCCCCAGTATTAGTTACCTTCAAACACAGCTACCGAACTCAGATATTTCCCCACTTACAATGATTCCTGGTGCAAAGCTGAAATAGGAGTTTTCCGTCAAAGGACATGAACCACCGATTTCAATAATATCACAATTCGAAAGAGAATGTTGCACGAATCCTTTCTACAAACAAGACATCAAAAATAAATGTTCCACATTTCTTTACTAATAGGATTCCAATTCATCATATACCCAACAATTAACAAACTTACTGTAGGCTCCACTCTTTTCATAAAGCTCATATTTGCTGACACATTCTTAGTTTGTAACCTCTTAATCAAAAACGATTTCCCTGACCCCGGTGGCCCAAATATCACCAAAGGATCACTACTCATGATGAATAATGATACCAATAATCAATAAACACACACACACACAAAGCAAAAACAAGGAGCAAGCAATGAAAATAATTCTAGCCAGAGACTCTCCCTGACTGAAAGGAAATAATAAAAAAGGAATTTATATTTTTGTTTCACTCACACGAACATACACAGGCCACAGTTCAATTCTCACAGGTGCACGTGGTCATCTCTCCCTTCCCCTACCCCTTTGATAATGGCGGCGGCGGCCTGGCCACGATGATCGAGGTGGGTTGTCTAGGAGATACCTGCCTTATATGGAAATAATTCTCTATATGGGCATATTGTTATTATGTTCAACCTCATTTAATTATAACAATAACTTATAACTAATAATATTGAAGAACTATTCTTCTTCAACATGAGAGTACTGTTATAAAGCAACAAGATAGATTTGGAGGATTTGGAATCAGCAAGTGTGGATATAGATATATAGAGTTTTGTGTATATATATCAAGTGGTTTTGTGGTGTGCAGTGAGCTCTCAGCGTTGTATGCCCCTTGCTGTGTACATAGAGCTTGCTTGCTTTCGTAAATGTTAGTTTTTGCACATACTTTCTTTTGGGAATTTTAAGTGGTGTCTTACTTTATTAAGTGGTTTATTGCCGCAAACTGTAAACGTTTGAGCTCTTGACATTTTCTCTAGTTTTTTTTTCTTCTCATATTTAGTTCACTTAAAATACGGTAATGGGTTGCGGGTCGAGTACCATACAGGCTAAGCCTGGCGCCAAGGGTAAAAAGGATCCCAAAGCCAAAGAAAAAAAGGAAAAGAAAGAGAAAAAAGAGAAAGAAGACAAAGAGGCAGAGAAGCCTGTTATCCCCAAAAAGATTGAGGTAAAGACTCGCGTTGGGGCGGGCGTTTCAATGGAAAAACCAGAAAAGGAATCAGTCATATTTCTATTTGGTGGTCCTGGTACCAAGAAGGGATACATTGCAGAATCAATGATTGACGAGTATGGTCTCTCTTTGATATCCTCCGAGGATGTTATGCTTGAGGCCTTAAAGAAAGAATATAAAGATGTGGAAGGAACAAAGGCGGTCATTGACCTTGCTCGCAAAGACAACAAGTTTACTGTGGAATGGATGATGAGTCTCGTGAAAGATAGAATAGCTTTGCTTCACAATGATGCCGGTTATCTCATTGATATTATTCCTAACCACAAGGCGTTTTTGAAAAACGAGCAGTTTATTGCTGACATTGTCAACCAAATGGAACAGTTTGAACAGACGTGCCACAAGGCTTGGTTTGCGCTCTATATGGAAATTCCTGAATCTTCTTTTGAGAAGGCGTGTGAAGTTCAACCACATGCAGATGCAAAGGACAAGAAAGAGCAGGAGGCAGCAGCAACTGATGAAGCTGATTTGTCGAAAACAAAAAGACGTTATCAGAACTATATGAAGGTCAGTGAGCCCCTCATTCAACATTTTGATGCAACAAAAAGAGTGGTCAAAGTTGATGTATCCACAGCACCCTTGTCCACTATTTGGGAGAGCATCCATAACTTCTTGAACAAGTTAAGCATGGATCACGAACAAAAATTGAATACTGTAGCCATTTTTGTAATGGGTAAGTGACTTATCTTTCTTTTCACATGGAGGGGGGGGGGGGGGGGGCGAACTATGAATGCTAACGTTTTTT
>PDIM01000030.1:160606-174915 GCA_002811675.1 Ichthyosporea sp. XGB-2017a | reverse complement strand
GGGGGGGGGGGGGGGTTGCCGAACTATGAATGCTAACGTTTTTTTTTTTGTATATCGCAAACTTAATCTCTTTGTTGTAGACTCTTTTACTATGTCAGGATTTGACCTAAACTTGCTCAATCTCCATACAGTCAATCTTAAAGAATTGGAAGAAAAAGAGACACAGAAGCGAGGGGGTAAACCACCGAAGACAGGTGCTTTGTTGGCAGCGCTGAAGAAATATATGCATGACAAGCGCAAATATTCTTCTTTTATAATTGATACAAATGGTGTTATTTTGAAAAAGTCTGAAATTCAGGAGCGTCAAAGGGTAGAGAATTCGGATGGAACGTCTGAGCTCGAGGACATTGTCATCCACGAAAAGCTTGTTGTTGGGCTTGATCGATATATTACTGATGGAAGTATTCCCGAGGGTGCTTCTGCTATTAAGTTCCAAGTTGCTTCTACAACCGATAACGAAGTCCTTTTATATCCTCCCAACACGGACAAGGAGTTGTGCATGAAAATTGCACACGCCATGTACGTTGCAAACAAATAAATAAAAGACCACGTTTGTGATTTATTCTACACTTCAAAAGAAAAAATCAAGACGCAAAAAAATGAAATGCATGGATTATATATTTTATATAAAATGCGTCTTATAAGTGGCTGTTCTCAATCAGGTTCCCATTTCCAAAGATGTTCTCAGGGTCCAAGTTTTCTTTGATGGCTTTCAGAACATTAACGCCTGTCTCAGTGATACTTTCCTTCATCCACTGGCTCCTAAGTTTTCCAATTCCATGATGATGTGAAAGACTACCTCCATTGGCAAGTACTTCATCCCTAGCAGCCACTTCAATTTGGTGATATGCATCTAATGGGTCCTTCAAATTCTTGTAAACAAAGCCAAAATAAAAATAAACACATACACCAGTATCATATGTTTGAGTGACACGACAAGAAACCAATCTTCCACCAACACCAAGTTCATCGCATTTACGATGGATAGTGTCTTTGGTGTTTCTGCACAGGTTCAGAACGTGCGCCCAAGGCACAGATGTCTCAAAGGACTCTGCAATAAAGTGGTAATCAAACCCGATATCTCGAAGGTATGCGATCATGAAAGTTAAAAAGTAACCCCTTTTTCCATTCTCTTCGCCTCCTGGAAGACCATTGAATTTGTCAGCGATATCATAAACCTTTTTCTGCATCATATCAACCTCATATTCGTCACCTTCAAACATGAGCGTTGCAACGCATAACTCATCCGGCTTGAAACCCTTGTACTTTGTCACATACAGCTTTTTCAACTTATCTGCGAAAGACTTGAATGCAGAGGACGCCTTGGGCTTCAAAGCAAGCCCGAATCGAAACTGATCATTATCGACAAGTCTAACTGAGGCCAATTTGCACCCTTCGCGAGTCATTCGATTCAGGCATTGAACACCTGCCTCGAAATTCGGAAATACAATAGATCCATAAGCACGACACTTAGGAAGCTTCCTTATCTTTAGAGTCGCTTCTGTTATTAATCCCAGAGTCCCCTCGGATCCAAGAACAATTTGCTGAACATCTGGTCCGAGTGAAACACGCGGGGCCACACAAGGTTTTTCCACAGTCCCTTTCGGGGAAACAAGACTGCAAGATACGACAATATCCTCAATGTTACCATAAATAGATTTCTTCATCCCAGAAGCTCTGGTTGCAATCCATCCCCCAAGTGACGAAAACTCCATGGAATCTGGCTCATGGCCCGTGCAAAAGCCAAATTTCGACAAACGCCTTTCCAAATCTTGACCGACGATGCCACACTCTACCCTTGCAGTCATATTTTTTGGATCTACCCACAAGATACGGCACATGTTTGTCATGTCAACACTAACAACCATTCTTGTTTCTTTCTCTGGGATGGACACCCCTCCAGATACACCGGTACCACCACCAAATGGGATCAGACATATATTGTATTTCGAAGCCAGAAGAACAAGAGCTTCGCATTCTTTGTGGTTGGCCGGCCATACGACCGCGTCTGGAATCTTTCCAATAATACCATTTCTCAAATTGAATATTTCATAGCAAGTATGCCCATGACTGTGGACAATACGATCCTCAGGCTCTAAGGACACAGTTTTCAACACACCTCGCAGTTCTTCCCAGAATTGTGGCTGAAGGTTTGGTTTGGGGGTCTCTGGGAGTCCCTCTTTGGCAGGGCTATAATCATCCAAGTCCAAGCCACACGCATCCACCATCCACTGGCGAAGTGTAGGCATAGTCATCCCGCTCATTGAATACCTCGATCCCGTCAAGCACACTTCCCCTTCCTCATCCACCTCAAACTTGGAGTCTTTATATCCCCAACCATTCCACTTCATATCCTCCTGCCGTTTCTCAGGAAAAGCCCTTACGCCATCATTGGCGTCTTCTATCCCTTCCTCGTACATATAATCCTTCACCATGATCAACACACACAAACACAAAAGCGACAATAATCAAACAAAAAATAACAAAAAAACAAAATAACACACACAAAAAAACAAACAAAACAATGAAAAAACAAAGGAAATAAAAAATAAAACAAACCACAGCAGACAGCTCGCGAGGCCACAGCTGTTTTCTGTTTTCTGCTCCAACGCGTAATTTATATCATAAGAAATTTGAACAATTTGGATCTCTTTGTAGATTAGCGAAACAGGGAAGGGGGAACAGGCTGTCCTCTCTGTTCCATAGGCCTGTATTGATAAGGGGATCCACACGTTAGGGCTGATCATGGAGGAGCATGACGAGGTTGACTTGTATGGAGACCTTAGCTTTGCGGTGGAGCAGCAAGGCCCAACCCGGGAGGAGCTCAGAAAGCAGGTTGATGAGTTAAAGAAGGAGAATCTTTTGTTAAAGAAAAAAGTCCTGGTCTATCAAAAAGAGGTGAGGATTGGCTATGTGCAAAAGGGGGTATGAGGAGCAGTGGAAGTGTACTAAATGTGATCTCTTTTTCTTGTTTCCTATGCGAATGGATTGTGAAACAAAACTCAGCTGATTGAAAGTAAAAATCAAAATGGGATACTAAAGGAGAATATTTCGACTTTATTTAAAACTGCAAAGGCTGAGATTGATAGGAAAAATTCGGAAATCAAAGCGCTTCGCCACTAGACAGTCGGCGAAAGACAGAAAAGAAATGAATCAAACCACACCCCACCTTATTTCGTCTCCAGCTTCAAATATGTACACATGCCAGACTCTTAAGTGCTGATTTATTCCTCAGATTCTTTCCAGTCCTTAACAATCAGCTCGATCTATTTCTCATTCATGTTTACAGATTCCTTTTGTTTTTTGTTTTCTGATTTTTTTGATTCTTTTTTGTTTTGTTTGTTTTTTTCTTGATTCATTTTTTCATGTTTAAATACTCAATCCAAAGACACTCACAATGCAGTACATTGTCTTATTTTCCCAACGAACAGTGCAGCTACCTGTAAAACATAAATAAAAAGCAAAGAGAAGAAAATCTGAGTAAGATTCATAACTCCTCAAACTCTCCCCGCCAAGATTTCATCATTTACGTACCATCAGTGTTGTTATCCCAATAGCAAGAGCTTGCGGTGTGCAACCCAGCACCGTTCTTTTGCATAATCACATTTGTAACTACAACAATGATTTCCAAACGCAAAAAAGAGGAAGCACATATAGAAGAATCATTAATGATCTATTGGCCAATCTCCTTGCACAAGAGAAAAATGTGCCAAAAAGCTAAATCTGAAACGCTTGCACACAAGTTGAAACACTTACCGACATACTTGAAAGGCTTATTCAATGATGTCAGTCTCTTCAAACACTGCTCTACAACATTTGCAGTCCATTGCCCGACCTTATTATGATTATAATTCGTATTCTGAAGAGATTGTTCGATAGATTCCTTGATAATATTATTCACTTCCTCCACCACAAAGGCGGTTTCTTCGGCACCCTGAAAATCATCCATTATTTCTAACAGCCTCCAGCGCACACACACAAAAGACACAACTCTATCTAATCCGTCACACACTCCACTCGGATACAAAACAACACCAAAACAAATGGATGGATCTACACCTCTCCCCTACGTCAGCGGATATCTGTAGATAAGGAAGAAGGGGGGTATAAGGAGGGACACACAAAAAGGGGAAGAGGAAGAAGAAGAAGCTGGGCATAATCCGCGGCTAGCTATGATGATGATGATGATGCATACCACAGAGGGGCCACCAAAGGGTTGCTAGGGATACGCCCAGACTCTCGGTACCTTATCACTACCATAACCCTAGACAATTCCCCTAATCCCCTCCCCACAATTCGGCCTTGCAGTCACATGTATCGCGTTTCCCCATACAAACCCTCCCTTGTCTATGGAAGTCCCATACATAACGGGATGATCAGCTGGCCCCTTCCTTGGGCGGTGTTTTTTTTTCATATATAACTGCCTCCCTTCTTGCCAATTCCAATGGTGCTCGGTCTCTTTTCTTTTTGGCTTTGTTAATCTACATCTAAGAGGTGAGTGATTTCCTTTCGAAGGAGATTTTGCATATTGTGTTTCTTTCTTTTGACATTTGGGTATCTGTTGCTCTTGTGATCGAGTGCTGGGTGTGTATTTTTAATGTCTTGGTCCGTGGATGGGATGATGGATGTAGCGAAGAGGGGGGATTGTGGGCTTCGACGGGATAATTTAATTGAAGGGAAATAATTTAATTTTAATTCAATAATTTTAATTGTCTGAGTGATTGCACGGATTTACCTTCGAGGCTTAAGTATGGTCACTCGCAAGCTCAGATGATCCGCGGAAATGGATGATGAGATGATGGATGGCATGGAGACTGTATCGCAAAGGGGATATGGTTGTTTGCCCGTTTCTTTCTGTGCCCATTCATTTCATTGTCCGAATTTATAATTTTGGGCTAGCTGGTGGATTGTGTCTTCAGTGAAAGAGTGTGCGTGTTCAATGACAGTGGGTGTCTAGCTGGCGTTTTGCCTTTGGTGTTTAGTGTTATTTGTGTTAGTTGTTCAGAGAGTAGTTGGGGTATTTTGCGCTTCAGAAGAAAAGGAGTGGCATAAATTCAGGGCAAACGAGAAAACATATGAGATTGCGTGTGTTTGGCTGGTTTAAAGTAAGCGCAAAGAGGTATCTGGCGAATTTACCTGGGCACATTGCATAAAGAAATAGTTGCTTTTGGAGGGAATTAAGTTAATTATTTTATATGTGGAGGAAAAAAAAAAATTGTAGAAAAAAGAGGGGTTTCATTGGACGAAAGGAAGAGCGGGATAGAAAAGGGAAACACCAAGCGTATAGTTTGATAGCGAAAACTAGAAAGGGCGTATAACTAACATGTTCTTATCTTGTTTTTTTTTTTTATCATTTCTTGAATCAGGTAACAGACACATATTCATAATGTCAAAGTCTAAGAAGGTCGTCAAGACCGAAGAAAACATTTCTTTGGGACCTACCATTCGCGAAGGCGAATTGGTATTTGGTGTTGCACACATTTTTGCTTCTTTCAACGATACTTTCGTCCATATTACTGATTTGTCTGGTCGCGAAACCATTGTTCGTGTTACTGGAGGAATGAAGGTCAAGGCCGATCGTGATGAAGCCTCCCCATACGCTGCTATGTTGGCTGCCCAAGACGTTGTTGTCCGTTGTAAAGAAATCGGTGTCACCGCCCTTCACATCAAATTGAGAGCTACCGGTGGTAACCGTTCTAAGACCCCTGGACCTGGAGCTCAGTCAGCTCTTCGTGCTTTGGCCCGTGCTGGTATGCGCATTGGTCGTATTGAGGATGTCACTCCAATTCCCACTGACAGTACTAGACGCAAGGGTGGTCGTCGTGGTCGTCGTCTGTAAACTGTTTATTTCTTGTATATGTATGCAGATGAATGTTGAACCAAAAGGACTACTGCATGTCATTGCTGTTTTAAATAAATTTCTATAATTTACATCTCGAGCGGTGTTGTCTAAAGGTTTTTGCTTGCTTGTTTAAGTTTTTAAAACTGTGAAGTCGGGGTGTTGGGAATGAGCGATGAAGCGACGACAACATGGATGCAACAGTTTACGATTTATAAAACGAAAGGGGATGTTTCTGACGGTGATTGTGATGTATTTGTGTATGTATGTTCTGTTTTCCCTTCGATTAATTGTGGAGAAGAGTGTCTCAGAAGCTGAAATGGGCATTAGCTGATGACATAAAGAAAAGGTAAAAATAAAATAAAACTAACCAAGAAGATTTCTTACTGTTGCACACACGCATCACTTCCAACTTGCTCTGCATAATTATCTGACAAAAACATTCGAATTTCATTTGCTTCACGTTGAATCTCTGAAATGCCCCCCAAAATGTGTTCCAAGTCATTTGTCACTTCCCCAGTATTCAATGATACCCCCATTAAGTCTGGCGCAATTCCAAGTAACAGACTCATATTTGGATCTTGGCCCTGAGCTAAAGTACGACCCAGACGAACAGTTGTTCTCAAATCATTGAGGCAAACAGAGAGCTTTTCCACAATGGTGGAAAGAAGTTCCTCATTTTCCGAGGACTTTTGTATAATGACCTCCTCCAATTGACGAATTTGGTTTTCGCTAGATTCCTTGCACTCTTTGAGTTCAATACATGCTTTTTTTCTCTCTGATATTGCCTGCTCCAAAGACAGATCCAGTTCTGTAATTTTCTTCTTACAGACATTCAAGTCCTCTTCAAGATCTTCTACCTTCCTGGCGTACTCTTCTCGTATATTAAATGAACTTTCGAGCTTGCGCTCAGAGTCGGACAGATCACGTTGAAGTTTAGATATAGCCTTTTGCATATTATCAATCTCCTCCCGTGTATTCGTTACCTTGCGTTCCCTAGTTTGAGCAAAAAAAGAAAAAAAGAAAAAAAGTAAGTCTTCAACATCAGCCTTTTTATCGGCTTTCTTAAAAGGGGGGTTGAAGCTTTGCAAACACTTACTTGGTAATCAAATTGTCTACCGTTTTCTTCTGTGAGCAAATAACTTCCTCTTTAGACTTTACAGTCTCATTAAGCTTTGCAATTTCGTCACTTTTTTTATCACAATCCCGACACAGCTCATCATATTTCGTTTTTAATAAATCCAACTGCTCTATTTGAGCACAATTTTCTTCTTTGGTAGGAAGATCTCTAAGATATTCCTCTACAGTAAACAATTGATTGCGAAGTCTTTCATTTTCTTCCATAGCCTTCGAGTAACTGGATTCCAAATTAAACACAGCTTGGTTTTTGAGAATTATTTGCTTTTCAAATTCAGCAATGACGTCCTCACCAGGTTCCGAAGATGTTGATTCGCGCTTTAGATACTTGTCCTCGAAACATGCCGGCTTTTCCGAATGTCTCTTCAGGTCAGCAATTTCATTTTCTTGCTTAATTATAATATTTTGCATGTGATCAAGTTTTGGGAAACGCTTCACAGTGTCATGCAGGTGCTGAATGGCTTCGAATTCCGCATCATGAGAACGAGTCCTTGCCATGTTTGCCAGTGCCGACATCGACCCTGGCAAAGGAGGAGCAGAGTGGCGGTCGTTATACGGACGAGTGTACAATCCGGTTCTTTTATAAGTATCGTCAGTTTGATTGACTGGTATCGGCGTCTTTACAAAAGCATCAGAATTGCCCGCATATCTAACACGCGAATGGAGTGCGCTTGCTGAAGAATTCATACCAGGACGAAGAGGGAATTCAGTGCTTGGGGAGGAAGATGACAGACTACTATAGGGCACGTATGTGTCAAGGCTTGGAGGAGAAGCAAACTCGGACAAAGACTTTTTGCGAGAAGGGGAATTGAAGTTTGACTTTGCATTAGTAACTCCTAGATTTTCTTTCCCGGAAATATAAAGATTGTCTTTATAGAAATCTTTTTTGTGGCGACGAGACTGGGGCCACACAGGCTTAGTTCCGGAGCCAGGTATATCACGGTTTCCAAACGTTGAGTTCCCTAGCACAGGGCGCTGCTGACTAAGCAAAGAAGGAGGGGTGGACCATGTATTAATTGAACCGGTCGATTTCCTTGGCAGAGAAGATTTTGAGGCCACTATCCCAGCAGACGAATAGGATGGAGTGTGGACAAGAGGAGACATAGAGGTCGTCATCTGCGCAGGCAATGGTGCCGAGGTGCCTTGGAAGGCGTTGTGGGAGTTAAGCTTATGCTTATAGTACTGCTTGCCTGTACTCATCAATTCCTTTCTCGATAAAAAAAAAAAAAAAACAAAAAATAAAAAAAACAAAAAAAAAAAAAAAAAAAAAAAAAACAAAAAAAAAAGTCAAAAAAGAAAAACAAAACAAAACAAAAACTATAAAAAAATAAAAAAAAAGGGAAACCAAAAGTAACCGCAGAAAAATGATCGAAAAAAAGAGAGGGCGAATTTCTTGGTCGGCCATGGATCTGAGGTGGCTGGGGTGTAGGGTTATGTCTAGATATGGTTATTTATAAGAGGTTAGGGGTTATATGGGGCTGGGTTTATCGCCCCCGCCACCAACGCAGGGGAAGAATTTCCTTTTTTAGGGAGTTTGGAAAGAAATTACTAAAAAAGGTAATTTGATATTTTTGTCAATTTAAAAGTTTTTATAAAAAAAAAAACTGCTGTACATGTGAAATGTTTTTGTCCACGTGGGCTTTTCTAATGTTCAAGGTCGACCCCAAGGGAGGTCCTTGGTTATCATAAAATTTACTTAAATTGTTCGTTTGCAAAGTGTTAAATGAAAAGGAGTGGGTGTTTATTATTGTTTCGTTGAATCAGTCAGTATTGAAAGTGAACTCAGGCAAGGAGATCAAAGCAAAATATAACCATGCGAGGGTATGCAAACGCGAAACTCAAAGCAAGTGGTCAAGAAAGGACCAAAGGCGGAAAGACTAAAGGGGGATCCAAGTCCCTTGCCCGTCAACCTCTTCATATGGTTCCTACCCGAGAAGAGGTGCAGAGGATCGGTGAAGATATTCAAAGAATATATCGAGGGGGGTGTGAAACGCGCCAGCAGGAGGAGGAGGAGGAGCTGGGGAGGGAAGAGGGAGCCGGAGACGGAGAGAATGAGGAGACTAAAAAGGTGCCCTCCAGTGCCACTTTGGGGCGTTCTGGCCTTGTGCAAATATCAGAGATGCTCAATAGCATTTCCTTTTCTGGGAGTGGCAATTGCGAGGAGTATGGGGGGGGAGGGGATGATGGTGTGGCTATGAATGGTCCGGTGCTACCCCCTGATAGGAAGATTAATATCGGATTGATTGGAAACTGCTATGGAGGAGAGGAAGGAGACAAAGAGGGGCAACAGGACGAAGAAAGAGCTACAGGGGAGTGTGGAGGAAGCACCACAGCACAGTTAGCCTTTGTGAATTGGTATTATGGGTATAACATCTGTGCTGGCCTGCCTAGAAAAAATGATCAACCTCTCGTGGTGACTGGTGAGGATATGATGGTGAATGACGATCTTCTTCAGGGAGAGCTTGCAGCCAGCGCACTTCCGTTTTTTGATGATGAGATTCTGGACCCTTTGAGGAGTCGTGTTGCACTAAAGGTGTGTGGGGCAGGTTCTTCTTCGGTGAAGGAGCAGCTAAACGAGAGAAGACGAAGTGTTCAACAAATGGCCAATGAAGCCGCCACTGCAAAACTTACGGGGAATAACACAAAAATTACAAAAAGAGACCGAGAGGAATCCTCTTCGTCGTTATCTTCGTCCTCCTCTACCTCATACCAAGGAATGGTCACCGACTGCCAGGTACGGTTTATCATTCTCCCCTCGAACGTGTGCAATGAGGGTAAGGACAAAGAGGCCCTCAACCACTTGGTCACTAATGTGTGTGATATGGTGGTCTTTTTCCTTCATAGTCTAGTTCCATTGGTGCGAGAAGCGCCTTTGGAAACGTATCTGACATATTTGAGCAAGCAATTGGGAAGTCGGTTACATGTTTGCTCATATTTGATGGTGCGAGAGGAACTTGAGCAATTGGGTAGGGGAGGTGGAGCTCCTGGTGCAACTATTGAGAAACCAGACAATAATGGAGAGGCGGCAGATTCAAATGAGCTGCAACTAAAGTTCGATTTATTGAAAAGAACGCCATCTTTAAAGGGCACAGATTTATCTCTTAAAACATTTGTCAATAAGTTCATATGGCAAGGTCAAGATGATAGCCGCTCAATACTGTCCGATCAACAGACTGATGACACTTCTTCGGCGACTTCCATTGAAACATCTATTTGTCCGGGGGACTTGCCATTATTCAATACACGCAGTAGCTGTATATTGCTAAAGAACATATGGTTCAACCTCAAATCAGATTCTCGCAGAACATCTTTAAAGGATGATATTGGCCAGGAAATTCCTCGTGATTTGCTCATAGATGATGACAATGTTGTCTATCTGTTCCCTCACTTGAAATTAAAAGATCCCGAAAAGATATTTATATATTCAGACTGTTGTGGAGAGAGAGACGGTGGATTATGGAAAGTCGATTGCTTGATAGACCAATCGTACGTGGATCATGTTCAGACCTGTATAGGTCAACTAGAAAATGATCGCCAACATCTTATGTCTGTTTGTCAAAAGTACATGAAAATTCTTGCTAAACAGGACCATGCACGATGGCGCCAACAAGGCATCGGAGTGCTTGTCTGTTTGCTATCGTTATATCTTCCTATTCTATTCCTTACAGAAATGGCACTCACTGCCATTTACCCAGACCATTGGAAAATTAATGGTGAATCTTCCCTGCCCAAACTTGCATCTTCTGCACAGCAGCCTTGCTCGGTTTGCACCGACTACTTGTCCGGGTCCATTTTCTTTTCTCTCTGTTTCATACTCAATCCAATAATGTGCCTATTTTTTAATTCTACTGACTCCAATCTTTCCTCGCCGGTCGTGAATAGCTTGGAGCCTAACTCAATTATTTTAGGATTGTCTCGACTAAACAATTATCGATCATTTCTAATATCGTCATTAACTCAGCAATGCAGTCCAGAAATGATATATATATTCTCTTCGATTGGATGCACAATTGGACTGTTGATTGCTGATTCCGGTCCCCCGTTATACTCGCTATTTCGTATGGAAACAAACCATTTATTCAGTGATGACATATTTCCTAAACGCAAACCATCCTGTAAAGCCCCTGTGATCCCCCTCTACACACCACGCCAGCAGTTAGATGCATTTGTACAGTATTTAGAAGGCCATGTCAAGCACAAACTTCAGTCAATGAAACATAACCTCGACCTTGTGTAATGAAATATGACGACTCTTCTTCTGGACACTTGCTATAAGGTTCGGCAATCTGCCCCGCATGGACCGAAATTCGTCAGACTTAAATTTGACTTTTCCGAAAGCGATCTGAATTTGAAGAGGCTGATGTGGTACTTTGCAAGGGGTATGAAAATGGAATTTGGTCGCTTTGCGAAAGAGAAGCAGTCAGGCAGCAAAAACACTGATGTGGTGCAGACGTGTAGTTTTCTAAAACCTTCTTTCAGCCGAGCAGGCAACCGAGGGGCGCGAGGAGTAAGAAGAAGACGAAGGAGGAAAAGAGCAAGCAGTGCTTTCCAGTTTCCATGTTATTGTTACGATAAAGTAGTATCAAAACGTGGAGCTAAACATTGCTCAAAGAATAATAGTCAATAATTTATTGTGAAAATAGAAATAAAAATGTAGTTGCGCGAAGTTTTCGCCAAAGTTCCACATTTTCAATAATAAAATTTTCACCTTGCAATTAATTTGCGTGAAGGATGATGATACGCAGCCAATAATTCAGGGTACACCCCGGCCCCCTATCCTTCCTGCTGTCTATTATTATCCACATGTGTGTATTGGTGTGTGTGACGCCCCTTGTATTTTGTTGTTGTTGTCGATTTTGATTACCTGTTTTGCTATTACATTGCTGTCTGTCTTGCCTCTTGCATGCTGGATATTGTCAACAATGGACTTTGCTCGAGAAGGGATTCACCGTGTGCATGAGGAGGCGTATCTCGCCGAATTGCAGACTCTGAAGAAGGAACAGCATCAGTTGCAGGTGTTGAGAGGTGAGCTCGGATCCCTTCGTGGGGCTAATAAGCGGGTGTACGAGCGGCAGCGAAACAGTGATGTGTTTTTCCTTTCCTCACAGGACCGATGCAAGGAAAAGACGGATAAGGAAATGAAGGCGGTTAAAAAGAAGATGCATAAGTTAATGTCTTCTGGAATGGACGAAGAAGATCTGGACTGAGCTGGTGCAAGAGGGAAAGTGACAGAAAAAGAAAGGAAAAAACTCCTATTTTATTTTACATAGTTTTTCAACAAGTTTAGACTGTATAATCCATCAATCAATCAATCTTTCACACCACTACTGGAAGCGCGTTAGTAAAGATTCACATCCGGACGCTTTTCAGGGGGGGTCATGTAGAAATAGGCAAATATCCTCCCCATTCCAACTAAAACCCCGAATGTCCAAGAGAGCCACGTTATATAGGGAAACCACCACGCCATCTGGGACGCGTATTTGGAGGAGTTCATCTCCATAAACAGCCATCCAAGCATTCCCATGACAACAAAATAAAAGAACAGCTTGATCAACACAGGCCATCCATTCTGGAATTCTGGAACGACAACAAAACGTTCTATGCGGACGTTCTTGTGATTCAGTTCGTACCATGCAATGATTTCCTCTAGGTGTTCATTTTTCGAGCTTGTCACAACTATATTTCCGGGTTCATTGACCACTTCAATATCCACATCATAGCTAATAGGAAGATCCTCGTCCAAGTCTTCGTTTTCCTCCATGTCATTGTCATGCAAAGGTTCTTCCTCTTCCTCATTGTCCTCCTCCCGTTTTTGCTTTCCCTTCCCCTTTTTGCGATTTCGCAGCTCTGACTCTTTTGCCTTCTCGGTCTTCAGAGCAGTTGCAGTCCCTTCTTTGATTTTGTCTCCATTAGCTTTAAGCTCGTCCTCCAAGTGCCTTTGCCTAAAGGCATTAATCACCTTACGCACCCTCAATTCATCGTCGAATACAATTATCGTATGTAAATTTTTGTGAATCTGTGCTACACACACACACACAAAAAAAAAAAAGACAAAAACAAAAACAAAATTCAACGTCAAAAAAATAAAAATGAAGAAAAAACTACAAAGTTTCAAAGCAAAACGTTTCGCAGCTAATTTTCAGCTGTGTTGAGTTTTTTTTTCTTTTTATTTTGTTTCTTTTCTTTTGTAGTTTACACCGCGGATCTAGAGAGAAATCCATGCGCGGGGGAGAAGAAAGGCGTGCTGCTTTTGTGTGCTAGACAGTGTTGGACAAAGGGGGGTAATGTAAAAGGCGTGGAGGGGGGCAAGAACCAGTGCATGGAGAATATAAGCGTGTTGGGGATTGGGGAGTCATTGTAATGTCGGGTAGTGGGAAGGGGAGGGAGCCATGTCTCCGTGTTGTTGTCACTGCAGATGATATGGGTTATAGCGTGTCGCGGAATCGGGGGATTGTGGAAGCGTGGCTACGTGGAGGGGTCAGTGGCTGTTCTTTGATGGTGAATGGGGCGGCTGTGGAAGATGCGATTGAGCGTGTAAAGTTGGACAAAAAAAAGAAGAGGGGCAGTGACGGTAGTGTTGACACCGAGAAGACGATCCCCTGCGGGCTGCACTTGAATCTAACGGAGTTTCGACCTGTGAGCGGGCCTATTGGGGAAGAATATGAGCAGGGGCTTGGGCAGTTTGTTGGGAATAATGGGTATTTCCTGGGGAAATTTGGATTTAGACAAGCGCTTATGAGTCAAAGGGAGGGAGAATCGAGTAAAGGGGCTGTTTATGAAAGTCTTTTGAGAGAAATTCGAGCACAACTGGACAAGTTCAAGGCTTTGCTGGGCCATTACCCTGCACATGTTGATGGTCACCAACACGTCCATGTGATTCCGATAGTGGCTCGAGCCATCAGCGAAGTCATACATTCTGAGCCGTATTATCACTCTCATCCAGTGGTTATAAGACTCCCCAAAGATGAAGCTCTTGGTGAAATCCCGTGGGAAATTTTACCATCTACACGTCGAGATTTCTACGATGAGATAGAAAGGCAAGGCAGGGAATCTATGGGGGTATACTTGCCAGAGACTTCTTCGTGTCACCCCAGTGTGATATGTTTTACGTCCCATTTTATCGGCCTATCCTTGATGGGAGCTGATTGTAGTAAAGAGAGGCTTAATTGGCACCTTGCTCGAATAACAAGGCATTTGGGCTCTGCTCAAGTCGATTGTAGTACTTCCATGATACGACGTACCAAGGAAGGGGTTCTGGAAGGAACCGTGGAGTACATGTGCCATTGTGGATATGCCAATACCACCTCTACGAAGAAGAAAGATGAAGCAGAAC
>PDIM01000030.1:129565-159957 GCA_002811675.1 Ichthyosporea sp. XGB-2017a | reverse complement strand
AGAGGTGAGCTCGGATCCCTTCGTGGGGCTAATAAGCGGGTGTACGAGCGGCAGCGAAACAGTGATGTGTTTTTCCTTTCCTCACAGGACCGATGCAAGGAAAAGACGGATAAGGAAATGAAGGCGGTTAAAAAGAAGATGCATAAGTTAATGTCTTCTGGAATGGACGAAGAAGATCTGGACTGAGCTGGTGCAAGAGGGAAAGTGACAGAAAAAGAAAGGAAAAAACTCCTATTTTATTTTACATAGTTTTTCAACAAGTTTAGACTGTATAATCCATCAATCAATCAATCTTTCACACCACTACTGGAAGCGCGTTAGTAAAGATTCACATCCGGACGCTTTTCAGGGGGGGTCATGTAGAAATAGGCAAATATCCTCCCCATTCCAACTAAAACCCCGAATGTCCAAGAGAGCCACGTTATATAGGGAAACCACCACGCCATCTGGGACGCGTATTTGGAGGAGTTCATCTCCATAAACAGCCATCCAAGCATTCCCATGACAACAAAATAAAAGAACAGCTTGATCAACACAGGCCATCCATTCTGGAATTCTGGAACGACAACAAAACGTTCTATGCGGACGTTCTTGTGATTCAGTTCGTACCATGCAATGATTTCCTCTAGGTGTTCATTTTTCGAGCTTGTCACAACTATATTTCCGGGTTCATTGACCACTTCAATATCCACATCATAGCTAATAGGAAGATCCTCGTCCAAGTCTTCGTTTTCCTCCATGTCATTGTCATGCAAAGGTTCTTCCTCTTCCTCATTGTCCTCCTCCCGTTTTTGCTTTCCCTTCCCCTTTTTGCGATTTCGCAGCTCTGACTCTTTTGCCTTCTCGGTCTTCAGAGCAGTTGCAGTCCCTTCTTTGATTTTGTCTCCATTAGCTTTAAGCTCGTCCTCCAAGTGCCTTTGCCTAAAGGCATTAATCACCTTACGCACCCTCAATTCATCGTCGAATACAATTATCGTATGTAAATTTTTGTGAATCTGTGCTACACACACACACACAAAAAAAAAAAAGACAAAAACAAAAACAAAATTCAACGTCAAAAAAATAAAAATGAAGAAAAAACTACAAAGTTTCAAAGCAAAACGTTTCGCAGCTAATTTTCAGCTGTGTTGAGTTTTTTTTTCTTTTTATTTTGTTTCTTTTCTTTTGTAGTTTACACCGCGGATCTAGAGAGAAATCCATGCGCGGGGGAGAAGAAAGGCGTGCTGCTTTTGTGTGCTAGACAGTGTTGGACAAAGGGGGGTAATGTAAAAGGCGTGGAGGGGGGCAAGAACCAGTGCATGGAGAATATAAGCGTGTTGGGGATTGGGGAGTCATTGTAATGTCGGGTAGTGGGAAGGGGAGGGAGCCATGTCTCCGTGTTGTTGTCACTGCAGATGATATGGGTTATAGCGTGTCGCGGAATCGGGGGATTGTGGAAGCGTGGCTACGTGGAGGGGTCAGTGGCTGTTCTTTGATGGTGAATGGGGCGGCTGTGGAAGATGCGATTGAGCGTGTAAAGTTGGACAAAAAAAAGAAGAGGGGCAGTGACGGTAGTGTTGACACCGAGAAGACGATCCCCTGCGGGCTGCACTTGAATCTAACGGAGTTTCGACCTGTGAGCGGGCCTATTGGGGAAGAATATGAGCAGGGGCTTGGGCAGTTTGTTGGGAATAATGGGTATTTCCTGGGGAAATTTGGATTTAGACAAGCGCTTATGAGTCAAAGGGAGGGAGAATCGAGTAAAGGGGCTGTTTATGAAAGTCTTTTGAGAGAAATTCGAGCACAACTGGACAAGTTCAAGGCTTTGCTGGGCCATTACCCTGCACATGTTGATGGTCACCAACACGTCCATGTGATTCCGATAGTGGCTCGAGCCATCAGCGAAGTCATACATTCTGAGCCGTATTATCACTCTCATCCAGTGGTTATAAGACTCCCCAAAGATGAAGCTCTTGGTGAAATCCCGTGGGAAATTTTACCATCTACACGTCGAGATTTCTACGATGAGATAGAAAGGCAAGGCAGGGAATCTATGGGGGTATACTTGCCAGAGACTTCTTCGTGTCACCCCAGTGTGATATGTTTTACGTCCCATTTTATCGGCCTATCCTTGATGGGAGCTGATTGTAGTAAAGAGAGGCTTAATTGGCACCTTGCTCGAATAACAAGGCATTTGGGCTCTGCTCAAGTCGATTGTAGTACTTCCATGATACGACGTACCAAGGAAGGGGTTCTGGAAGGAACCGTGGAGTACATGTGCCATTGTGGATATGCCAATACCACCTCTACGAAGAAGAAAGATGAAGCAGAACAACCCTCAGATGATCCTTTTGATTACAGCCCAGAACGTGAGCGCGAAATGCGCATCCTGTGCGGGCTTGAGAAAAATAGTGATCTGGGCAAAATAGAAGACAAAATAGACCACCTGGATGGACTTCGAGAGGAAGGTGTGCTGCTGTTCCATGACAAAAACAGGGCTACAGTCAAATGTCGGCTGGACTCATTTGAAAGTATTACTTCAATGCTTGCTTGACTAAAGTCCACCAAGCAAGAAAGGAAGGAAGTGACCTGCTAGCAAGCCCGATAGCCTAGCTACATAGTACAATGTACACACACACAACTACAGCTGGTTTCATCGAGCGAGCTTGCGAGCGATTCCTCCTTACTGATCGACAATTTAAATACACTTTTAGGGCGTCCTCTGATTGGCTCCTGGAATTTGCGCTACTATCTATAACCCTAAAGAAGAAAATGGCGAGCGAGCCGACCTTTAGGTCATTGCAATTTTGGCAGTTGGCACAGCATAATAAGACACGTGATCAGTACAATGAAAACATTGCCAATGCCCAATTCATAACCACAGAAATAAAATGACGGGAGGGAAATTTAATTTTCCTGGACTCATTTTCGAGGGAAATTATGGGAATTAAATTATGGCATTGCAATTTGTGCAGGTTGTGGACTTGTGGCAGACGTTGTGCAGTAAGGTATTATAAGCCACCTGGCACTGTACTTCCATGTTCAAGACACTCCTGGGTGACATCATAGCATGCTGTAGGTGTCAGATTTGGAGCAAGAGCAAATTGATGTATTGAAAGAAAGGACACAGTTTAAGGCTGGTATATAATACTGAGAGAAATCTGCGGAAAGAGCAATGGTGACTGCGGGAAGAAGTAGGAGCAGTGAAGTGCTTCCCTCTGAGGAGGTTGTGTCTTATTGGCGTTCCCGCCTTGATTCCATGCCCTATCTGCAGCTCCCTACTGATTATTCGCGGTGCAGCTCGCAAAAGGGACAAGTCAAAATTGAAGCAGAGGAGTCCCTGGCAGTGGACGAGACAGTCTGTGTTGATTTGCTTAAATGGAGTCTGCAGAGTGGTGTGAAGCCTTTTACCGCTGTGCTTTCGGCCTTATCAGTGCTGATGCATAAGTATACACGCGAGGAGGACATTGTCTTTGGATCTTCAAATTCAAATTTTAATCCTTTGGTACTTCGTGTTGCCGTTCAAGGCAGTGACCGACTAGAGGAGGTATGTCGGCGTGTCGAAGTAATTGAGCAAGAAGCATATGCAAATGATATTCCTTTTGATAAATTGCTTCAGAAACTACAAGACCCTTCAAAGAACCCAAATGGCGATTCTTCTTTGGCTGGTGCAGAGGCTGCGTCTTCCGCGTCTTCGCGCACAAGCGATAAGAATAACGATGCTGCCCTCCTTCCGTTGTTTCAAGTGCGCATGTTTAATGTTAGTGACGTAAATAGTGAAACTTTAGACTCTGCCAACTGTGAGTGGACGTTCTATGTTGAGCAGGACCGTGACTCAAAAAAATTGCTGCCTTTGAATATTCGTGTTATTTATAACACTGCTTTGTATACGAGAGACCGCATGCGGGAGGTATTGGAGCAGCTGCAGATGATTGTTCATCAAATAGCTACAAGTGGGTTGAGTGAACAAGGAGGTAAACTGGTACGTGACACATCCACGGCAAGTCCTACTGCTCAAACAGTCATTCCTGATCCTATGGCGCCATTGGATGAAGGTTGGAACGGGAGTATACAGTCCATATTCTCTGCCAATGCACAGTCCCACCCAGACCGCGTGGCTGCAGTTCAAGGCAATTTAAAGTACACTTATCGTGAGATTGATGCTCTCAGCAACCGTGTGGCAAATTATTTGATTGGAAAAGGAATTAAAAAGGAGGATGTAGTGGCGTTATATGCCCACCGAAGTGCATCCATAATTGTCAGCATCATGGGGATACTTAAGGCTGGCGCCACGTTTACTGTCATTGATCCTGCCTACCCTGTGCAGAGACAGACCGTTTATCTGTCCGTTGCCAAACCAAGGGGAATTATTGCTCAAGCTTTAGCGGGGAATCTTAACCCAGAGGTACAGCAGTATATCGATAAGGATCTGTCAGTGTGCTGCCAGCTAATGAATGTTTGTATGGATTCTGGCCAAGCCCATCGAGAGCTGTCTAAGTGTTCGGATGAAAATCCCCAAGTGCCAATAAGCCCAAATGATGTAGGAACTTTGTCATTTACTTCCGGTAGTACAGGTATACCGAAGGCTGTTCGAGGCCGACACATTTCTCTTACTCATTTTTATCCTTGGATGGCAAGCGAATTCAACCTGACACACGAAGATAGATTTACAATGCTCTCAGGAATCGCACATGATCCAATTCAGAGAGATGTTTTTACTCCCCTGTTTTTGGGAGCGGTAATTCACATCCCTTCATCAGAGATTATCGGGACACCTGGACGTCTAGCTGAATGGTGTGCAGAGGAAAAAGTGACTATCACTCATCTTACTCCAGCAATGGGACAATTGCTGACTGCAAATGCAAGCGCCAAAATGGGTGCTTTTCGACACGCGTTCTTTGTTGGTGATGTTCTTACTAAACGTGACGTTGTGCGTCTTCAAGCGTTGGCGCCCAAGATGAGTGTGATAAATATGTATGGCACGACTGAGACTCAGCGGGCTGTAAGTTATCTGACTGTTCCTGCTGGCGAGGGTGATTTATTGCATCACAAAGATATTCTGCCGTCTGGTCGAGGCATGAAGGACGTGCAACTATTAGTTATGAACCCTTCTACATCCTTAACGGGTGAGAGGGAAAAGTTTCACATGTGTGGCATTGGTGAACTTGGTGAAATTTTTGTGCGCAGCCCGCATTTGAGCAAAGGGTATTTAGGCTTACCGGAAGAAACTGCAAAGAAATTCCTCGCAAATCCCTTTGATGAGGGTGTAGATGCCAATGGTGGTGAAGATGTTTCATTAATGGATCGCTTGTATCGCACTGGCGATCTCGGTCGTTATATGAGTGATGGTACTGTTGAATGCATAGGACGCGCAGACTTTCAAGTGAAAATAAGAGGATTCCGCATTGAGCTTGGCGAAATTGATACACACTTGGGGCAACATAGCCATGTTCGTGAAAACGTTACAATGGTTAAGCGCGATGCGAATGAAGAGAAAGTGATTGTGTCATACTTTGTTCCATCTGCCCAGGCACCAAATGGCCAGCCTGATATTCAGAGTATCCGGGAGCACCTCAAAGAAAAACTTCCGTCGTATTCAGTTCCATCGGTCTTTTTCCCTTTGAGTCGAATGCCCCTTACGCCTAACGGAAAAATTGACCGTAACAAGCTTCCATTTCCTGATATTGCTTTGCTTCGAAAGCAGCAGGCTGCAAATGTGGCCAACAACAACTCTGGGGATGGCAGTGAAAAGGGACAGGGCCCTCTAACAGCCACACAAAAGAAGGTTATGGGTATTTGGGAAGACGTGCTTGGGGTGCCTGTTTATTCTATTCGTGATAACTTTTTTGAGATTGGCGGCCATTCCATCATCGCTACACGTTTGACATTTCAATTGCGTCAAGCTTTTAAATTTGAAATGCCATTGAATCTCTTATATCAATACCCTACAGTGGAAAGACTAGCCAATGCTATTGAGAATTTGAACGCTGAAATGTGTGGTGGATATGTTAGTAAAGTGAAAGGGGGATCCAGTGAGTCAGCCGCAGACACGCCAAGTGGCGTGAACCTGGAGGCAGAGATTACTCTTGACGAGTGCATTACAACAAAGGGATTGCCACAATTTGTCCCCTGGAAAGAAAACCCCAAAGGCGTCTTTCTAACAGGTGCTACTGGATTTCTAGGAAGCTTCTTGCTGCATCGACTTCTTGGGAAATATCCAGAAACAAAGGTGTATTGTCTTGTTCGTGCAAAAGGTGAGGCTGAGGGTTTAGAGAGGTTGATTCAGAATCTGAAAACTCATCTTTTGTGGGCGGAGGACGGGCGATTTGATCATCGCATAGTTCCTGTAGTTGGAGATTTGGGTGAGGGTAAATTTGCATTGACAGATGAACAGTTTGCAGAGCTTGCGGAGTGCACAGATGTCATTTATCACAATGGTGCCCTTGTACATTGGGTGTACCCATATGCAAAACTTAAGCCAATGAATGTAAATGGAACCGTAGAAGGATTGCGGCTAGCGACTACACATCACATTAAGCCATTTCACTTTATATCGTCAACTTCCATCTTTGATTCGTCCTATTACATGCAGCAGACTAGTGCTATTAAAGAAAAGGATCCTCTGCCTGTACGTGGAGGTGCTGGGTTGAATGTAGGGTATGGCCAATCCAAATGGGTTAGTGAAAATATTCTTTTGAGAATTGCGGGGCCACAAAGAGGTATACCTTTTACCATTTTCCGTCCCGGCTACATCACTGGCGAAAGCACAAATGGAGTGATGAACATTGATGATTATCTTGTTCGGTTAATTAAAGGGTGCATTCAGTTAAAGCAAGCACCTATTATGCAAAATCGGGTAAACATGTGCTCTGTGGATTTTGTCGCAGATAGCATTGTCAGTATTGGAGGAGAAGCGAGATTTTTTGGGCAAGCATATCACATTGTCAATCCCGAGGTTTACCGATTCAGTGACTACTTTCAAGCCCTTGTTCGCTATGGGTACGATGTTGAGTTTGTTGAATATGTGGAATGGAGAGAGTCTCTAATGAAGCTTACCTTGGAGTCAAAGAGTAATGCATTGTATCCTCTGCTTCACTTTGTGCTTGATGACCTACCTACGAAGTCCAAATCACCCGCACTAGACGCCACCGACTTGTTCAAAGCTCTTGCCTCTATTGAACAGTCCAGTGCAGATTCAAGTTCCCGATGTGTTAGTGAATGCCCGTCGATGCATTCATGCATGGGTATCTATCTCAGCTATCTTGTATACACTGGATACATTGACATGCCTTCTCCACAGACTGCTCTTCATCGTTCTGTGCCACAGCAGAGTCCCATGCCCGCTACCAAAGATGTGCGTGCGGGTAAAGACAAAGTAGAGCCGCTCCCGGACCTATCGACAATGTTGAACGGGGTGGTATTTATGAAAACTGGAAGACGCAATGTCTAAAGTTACCCCTATTTTATCACAATAAAAACGTAAGAAAAAGAACTTCGTTATTTTGGGTTTGTGCGCTGGTAGGTTTATTCAAAACTACAGAGGGAAGTGAAGCCAGTCCTGCTGACGGGAAATGAAAGTATAGGAGAGGGAGCCAATCAATAAAAAGCAAAGAAAAAGTGGTTAAATGGAACGGAATTTATAGCTCTTCCATATCTGTGAGATCGTTTGCGGCATATTTTTGAACAAAAGCTTCTTCGTCCTCGTTCAGTGATTCTCCCAGAGCGCGTAACGCAATGATTATCTCCAGTCCACCCGCGATGTACTTCTGTTGCTTTTCAGGGGCCGCTCTATCACGATCCAAGCGATGCTGTTCCTGGATTGATTGAAATCGAACACGGAGTTGTTCAGTTTCTTTGCCCGCAAACATTTTCAGAACCTGATGTGTGCGAAACTTTTCCCCAATCACCGCTCGCGTCGCTAGTCTTGTGCGGGCAAGCCCATCTTGAGAGCCCCTGCGGTCAGCCTCCCCCCCTTGCGCGCCCTTTGCGCCTTGACCATCTTCCAGAAGCGCATTGATATTATTTTGGAACAGCTCAAGCTGCTCCAGCGTGTCCTGTTTGGATTCTTCATACTCCTCCTGGGTGATATCGCCCTCTTCCAGCGCTTCCTTTAGATCCGCCATTTGCAAAAGAAGGCGCTCCAACTGGGAGTGCATGGAATCTTCAAATATTCTATCGGCATCCATCTAATATGATTAAAAATTTCTGAACTCAAACACTTCACACTGCTTTTGGATCTGGAGATTTCGAAACAAACAGCAAGACAGGCAAATCTCCGTTACATAATTCTTTTTTATGCACACTGCGGGGTTTCTTTATTTTTTACCTCTTTACAGTTATCTCCTTTGGTTTGTAATTTTTTTTTTCTCGCATCATTTTCCTCCATTTTCTTACTTTCTTTTAGGTATTGTTACACACCCGCCTTACTTCTATTATGGTAACTTTGTCTAGAATCAATTGTCTATATCCTCACAACCTCTAACCTGTGTAAATGAAGATCAAGCGCATAGTCAATTTTCTCCTTGACAGTTTTAGCCACTGACGAGTTCATGGTTGGAATGAGAACATTGCGTTCCTCGTTTACTCTTCCGGGTTGAGTGTTGTTGATTTCAGTAGTCATCACATATATCATCGCATTCTTCTCAAATATATTCTCTGTCAATACACCTTGTCCCAGTGCCAAACGATGTGTGAGGAGCGTCACACCTTCAGCATTAATTTCGGTTCGTCTAATTCCCGAAAATAAAAGTTCCCATTTGACGGAAATTTCTTGCTTCGAATTACCATCATCACTAGAGTTTCGCCTTGCCTGACGCAGGTTTGGGTTAGATAAAGATGAAGATTGCTCATTACGCTCTCCAGTTATCGACACAACCAAAACCCGTTCCGATGTGACCAGCACCAACGGAAGGTTTGCACCCACGTTAAAGTGGGAAACGTAGAACTCACGCTGGTTGTACCCATTTAGCTTGATGAGCAAATCCTTTCCCAAAGCTTCTCGATGTGAGTATGGGATGACTATTCCATCAGGCCCAATATGGCGAGGCAGTCGCACTTGAGAAACGCGACGAGACAGCCGTGTAGTGTCCCGCAGTGCAGCAGACGCCTCACTTGCCAAATCAAACACCCCACTCACAGGTTTGGCTATGACACCAACCATTCCTTTGCCAACGCCCTTAAAAAATCCCCCAACGCCCTCCGAGTTTGCTCCCGATATTGGTTGAGTAACAATTCCAGTAATCCCACCCAAGAAACCCTTTCCAACACCAACAAAACCCTCACCAATGGCATCCAATTTGTCTTTGTGTCGAATTGCTTTCCTCTGTTGACGCTCATTCTGAAAATTTTTGTCCATGGAAGCATCTGCAAGTCCTTTTGAAATAGTACCCGTGATTTTCGAAGCGGAATTGGACAAGCCATACCCAATATTTTGAAAGAAACTTGACGCTCCCTTTTTAAGTCCCTCAGAAAAGGCTTTTTTATCATTGAAAAGACCCTCTGCAGGCTCATAGAAGAGGTCTTTAAATCCCGTTGAGATATTATTCCACATCCCAATAGGATTCCCTAAGAAGTCAGCAGAGCCAATTATTTTGTATGTCTGCTTTAAAATTTCCTGTTTGTAGTGCTTTCTGATCAGGTTAAGCAAAGTACTTCCAGTCGCAAACGGATGCTCAAGGGCCAAAGCATTCAACATCATTGCGGCATTGTCAATACTAACGAGCGAGCCTAGACCCATGCGCCATTTTAGCTTTTCCATTTCCGGACTCAAATCGGATGAGGTCAAAACAGTCAAGTTCATTTTCACGGGTTGAAGCAGAAGTAATTCAAAATACATTTTACGCTCCCCCAACTCGTCTAAAGTAAGATTCTCATCACTCAAAAAGTCTGCCGAATCTTGAATATGATCTTCTTCTTCCAGCTCTTCTTGGGTCAGCACATCAAATCTTGCAAACTGAAGGAGCTGAAACAGAAGCTTTTCTTCGATTGTAATTGAAAGCTCTTGGATGAGAAATGATAGTCCTTTAATCACGTCGCATTCATGCAGAACGACAGATGTTTCATCATTCATGGACACGGATACATCTCGCCCAGGTCCTTTAACTGATTTAATAACAGAAAAATGTATCATGGGCAGGCTATCTTGCTCTCCGCGATCAGCAGATACCGATGACAGTATTATAGGAAACGTTGGTCGACAAACACTTTGGTTATCTAACTGAATATTGCTAATACTCATTTCGACTGACATAGTGGTCGAGCTTTGAGATGCATCTAATCGAATACCTTGCACAAAGAAATAGCAAAGCTCTTTTGGAGAACTATCAACAAAGCTAATACCTATACCTTTGTCCAAGCACACGTTATAATCCGCAACTTCACGTTCAACTAGTTTCTCAGCGTTATGCATGTTGAGCATCTTTTGCTGTCCACTCTCATCCAATAAATCCCAGCTTGTCCCACTTCCGGATACAATAGAACTTATACTTGTCTCGGCCCCAGCATGTGAGTTGATATTATTTGCAGAATGCGACAAGAGTCTTCCTGCGCCTCGCTTGCGTTCATAAAGGTCGGTAATACGCAGGACTCGAGTTGGCCCATCAGCAACAACTTCTACCCCAAGGGCACCAGAACCAGGTCGTAGCTTCTTTACGTGGAACACCTGGATGAGATTATTAGGGACTTCCATCTCTGGGTTGGCATTTGTAACGTCTGGTGCAAGGATTAGTCGACACCCTCACTCTGGGATATCAGCACGAACACTCGCCACATATTTAGGACACTTGACGCAAACCAATCTGTGATTCTGAATACGCCACTGCTGTGTAAGTGAATAATCATTAGCGGCACGAAGACAAAGTAAGGATCCCGTGATGAAAGGGTTTGACGAAGTACCACGCTCACTGCTACTAAGCGAGTCAAGCACAAGACCAGTGAGTTTGTGCTTAACCTTCCCGTCTATTGTCATCTGCCACAGCTGGCCATCACACCCTGGGCGTTGCATTGACACATTGTTAAGAACAACTAACGTAAATGTTTCACCTCGCGCATTGGAGACATGTTCAACGTCGAGAACAAGATTGTTGGAGAGATGGATGTAAAAGTAATTTCTATAATACAGCGGGCTTCCTCTGTGAATTTCAGAAAGGGGGTACTCCTGTGCATTTCGGTAGTCGGTATCCGTTACATACAGCTTTAGCATGTGCGGTAATGATGGTTGATCCCAGACATACACGCACGAAGTCAATGGGGCAAGGGTCTCTACCATGGATACATCAGTCTGATGATAATTGATTGAAACATGAGACATATTTTCTAAGCGAAACGGCTGAATACCTTCATAATTACGAAAAATGACGACAAACATGGCTTTAACCACTTTGATATCCACTTTCAAAATAACAGCTTGCTTAAAATTCTGTTTGCTTCGCACTTTAACATGAAACTCACCAGCGCCATCAATAGTAAACCCACCAGACCACAACCACTGTTTGTACCCCAAGTCGGGAAGACTGATGCAAAACAATTGATCACGATCTGCTCGAGGCCAATGAAATGGCTCCCGGTCGCCCGGCTCCAAAACCCAAAATGTTTCAGGCAAAGTTGTTGCAGTTCTTGGACCAAGTTGAAGCATGCACTGCTGGGAAAATCGAATAGGAAAGGAGCTTGAGTTCACCAGAAGAAATCTGGGCATAAAATGAATAACTTTGGTCATATAAAATCTACCTCTTCCCATTCGAACTTTAATGCCTATTTCATACAAAGAGTCCGGCTTTCCCTCACCATGCTTTTCCCGAAGCATAACATAACCCGTGCGACCAACAGCATCAAGCCCAAATGCTTGACTATAATGTGTACGAGGAGCACGCACTCGACACCGAAGATCATCTAGGTCATCTTCGTTCGAATATGCAAACATGAAAGGCTCAGCTTTTTTTCCCCGTTCCAGCTTTTCGTCCGCGACTTTGCAATCAAGGGTTTCAAAATATGCATTTTCAAACTGACCAGCAGCTGCCTGAGTAAACTTTCCTTCCTGTTTATACATCAGAGGAAGTCCTGTTGTGTTGATCATCCAATAGTCACAGTAGAGGGATATGGTTCTAGGCCCACTCTTTAATAGCTGTTCATTCTTCACTCGCAAGTTCAAAATACGGTCATTTCCATCCTTTAGTGGAATTTGTGTGGCCACTGGCAGGTCAGGGTTGCTCGTATTAATCAAAAAAGTTCCAGACCACTGATAGTTCTGCACCAGTATTTTCATCAGAATATTGTTCTTCATATCTAAGTGAAATAATGGAACACTTTGACCCTTTTCCAACAATTCGTTCATTGAGGTGTCAACGATTGCATATTGCACAGATACTGGCAACAGATTCTGCAATACAATGGGCGCAGATATTGTAAACTTATGGCAGGGAAAAGGCCGCATTTCCTCGGGAATAGACTCCTTCTCCGTTTCAACACAAAGCTTAATAAATCTATCTGTTTCATCTTCTCCTTTGCATGTCAAATAACCAATTGATTTGCCCGTAATTCTCTTAAAAACAACCCAAGATATACACTGCGAACTCCAATTATATGCCAAACCATATGGGCGAACTAGGACTTTGGCATCAAGCACGTGGTTCACCGGAATAGCAACCGATTCTCCAGGAGGAGCAGTGCCGAGTATAACTGTTTCAAGAGAAGACCCATGCCCAGAAGGAATGTCCATGCGAAACTCAATTGGGATGATCAATTCGTTCACAAAGACAAATGCAGAGCGAATCGTAATCTGCTTTCCGCCATTTTTGAGTTCAATGTCAAAAACAACACGAGAAAAATGCTCACCAGATTTACTTTCGTTTCCCTCAGTCACACCTCGAACAGGACCGCTATCACGCTCGACATCAACAACAAAAGTACCTACAACGTCTACCAAAACAGGTTTACTGGGCAAATGTTCACGAAGTTGAATAACAATACTTTTAGCAGCCTTAATATTCGCACCAGGCTTGCGCTTAGTCTGAAATACCGAAGCTCGGGACGAATTTTTGGTAAATGAAAACGGCTCAGATTTACCATCTTCAACCACATGGACTTTGCAAGACTCGACGTTGTCCAGAAAAAGTGATGCTTCATCATGGCTTTTTGTACCTTTTGACAACCAAAAAAGAAGCGGATCTCCTGTTTCATTCTTCAAAACGTAAGGAACAAAAGGCTGTCTCTTCGATCTTGGGTTGTTGAAGTAATCTTCGGTCCACTCTTGCTGTGTCACAATAAAAGTGTCAATGAATGTCTTACTTAGAGTGACTTCCAGTCTATTTGGTGACGTAAACCCGAGGTACCAATACGGTCCACAACTTTCAAACTTAGTTTTAAATTGCACATTGGCTGACCAATTCTCCACTAAAGGCTCCCAACTCGCATTGCGCACATTGTAATAATTTGCAGATGTCCTTGCGCTTCCAAGTCCCTTAAGTGTATGGCTCCAGTCTTGTAGTTCCACTTCAAGTTCACGGATTCGTACGACAAACAATGGTATATCCAAACCTTTGCAATCATTGATTAAGGTAAAATTCATAGAATTCGCACATGCGTTTAGCTTTTCTACGATGCACAGTATGCACTCATCCTTTTCCAATCCCAAGTCAGTTTCACTGCCGCCACTGTTAAGAGCAAGACTATTTCGGCGAGAAATCGTTTTTGGCGCGCTAATTCGACTGGATTCAAAGCGAGGGGCTTCTTCAAAGAGCCAAAGAGATGCACTTGCCATGCTATTTTTTGTTTTGTCAAGCGCAACAGCACACCATTCTCGAGTGTATCCTAGACTTTGCAATTTTCCAATTTTTTCGTGATAGCTTAGTCCATGACCACTACCCTGAGCAAAAATCGTGCCACTAGAAATAGCCTTTTCCTTTTTCTCTATGGCTGCCAAACTCTCCTCAGATATATGACTTTTCTGCTTACTACCACCCGACAAACTCCCCATACTATTTGAGCCTCCTACACTATCGATCTGCATAGGTTGGCACGATTCCATTGTGTTTTGGATAGATCGAATTGCTTCTGAAGCTTTCGAAGAATTAATTTCCCCGGCTTCTTTCCCTTTGATTTCATGGATAAGTTCAGAATCCAGGTTAAAAGCCGAACCACGCCTGGAAGATTCACCAGATGACCCAAACTGTGAAGCAATAGATTCAGCGTGTGACGTCCCATTTGACGAGCTATCACCCTTATAGTGTGCCCAAACATTTGCCGGGAGAGAATTTACAATACAGAGAAGTAGTTTAATATCATGATAAGACACCTTTGCGTCAAAGTCTTCAACACCCAAAAAAAGCTCTCTTGTTTCCGTCTGTGTAGGGCGCTGGTTCAAAATTTCATTTTTGAGTACTCGGGTAACATTCACTGTAATGTTGAACGGGTCAACGATGGATAAAGCCTCTACTGAAGACTGTACATCAGTCGCAGTTGGCTGATTTACCCCATAAGAAAATATTGTTATATCTTGCCACACCATCGTGACCTTTTCTGTAGTTCCATTAATTAGCTTGTAGTTCAAAGCACAGCAGAACTTTGCCCCAACAGCACTAGTATTTAGTGACGTAACATCCTCTAAAATAACAAATTCCGGGTCTGTTATGCTTACGCTAAGTTGAAAAATATACTTTGGCACATCCGAGGGATACAGTTTCCGCCCTTTCTTGATAACAGACTCCTCCGTATTCATTGTCACGCTGTTTGCAGCGTTCACCGAAGAAGGAGACATAAGCTTATCGTCGCTCTCAACATCCCAATTACTAGGCGTTCTGTTAATTTTACTTCCAACCGAAACCATATCCTTTGACGATGCGTCCATATTCAGGGTTTCCGCAAACCAAAAACTCTTAATCAACAGCATCCAGTCAAACACAAAATGAATCTTATTGTTGTCCAGCAAAACATTAATATTTTGCTGAGTACCTTTACCTCGAATTGTGATGTGAAGTTGAGGAGACTTTTCAAAAGTAGAATTCGTCGAACCCACAGATCCAACTTCATCAACGGATTCTTTTCGCTTGGAGTTCTTACAACCTGGTTTTAAAATTTCCGTAAACACATTCTTGGTATAGTCGCGACTATCATGCACGGCAATCTGTGGGCAATCTATCTCCGTCAAATGCGTCGAGTTTGACCAGCTCTCATACGACAGCGTACATAAACGAAAGTCGAGTCTAGCTAAAGAACAGCATTTCCTATGTAACCTCTTATCTGAATTATACCAAGAATCAACCTCGGCATTCATGAGGTTTAAGAACACCTCACTGTTAGAATAAGCTTCAGCGTCGACATCAGATGACGAATAGCCAAAGAACTTAGAGCTACCATTTGCATGCGCCGCAGTAAAACCTTTTTCATTGTCATTGTCATTGTCATGGTTCTGCCCAAAAGTGCTTTCTCTGGGGACTTTTTTAACATCAAATATTTCTAACTCCACATTTTCAAACTGAAAATCAATCTCAAAAGTCTTCCACGGCTTCTTTGTTCCATCCGCATTACTGGTCAGTTGACTTCCAGTACTCAAGTTACTTTCAGGGCGATTTCGAAGCCTTTTACTTAAGGTGTGGCCACTCACGGCCCCACTTTGATCGAAGGCTGCACTAGAAGAACGCGATATGGAAGCACTTCCAGCTCGACTAGCTCGCATTTTTGACAATCGAAAAGCTTTTTCATACGAAGTGTCATAAAGGAGAATAGATGAGCCTATAGCCTTTTGAAACTCTTCTTGGGATTCGTCAAAGGCTGGCATCTCTGTCATGTTTTCGTACAGTATTCCGTACAAAAGCTCATACTGACATTCGCTTAATTTGAACTTGACATCTGAAACGACCCCAAATATTTTCATATCAGGAACCGCATAGTCGCGCATATCCGAAGACTCTTTACTATCACCCACTCGGCTACCATCCGGAAGAACGGACGCACCATCAAAGTAATGAAAATAAGACCCTTTAAGCTTTGTAGCCTCATAAATTTCAATGTTCCTTTGCATACAAAATGTCAATGAAAAATTATCAATAATAGGGCTAAAACGCCGAACTAGCATATTAGCCAATGCATATTCTGGGCGTTTCGATTCCGATGACATAGCACCGCCATTTCTTACAACATCATTCTTTGAACGGCTTGTCACGTACGGACATTCTGACCTTTTACCACTAAAAACACTCATGTCAGTCACCTCTATTTTTAAAAGATCTACTTCGGTGCCCGGATAATTTAGGACGGGCTCATGCTTGCAATAATCATGGGGGAGCATTTCAAACTTATTGGTTACTGCAACATCTCCAGGATAAATAAGCAAAACATAAGGTGAAAATGAGTTCTTTGGAATTATCAAAACTGGACTTTTCATTTGGATTACTAGCTGAACACGGGTTGATCGTGCTGCAGACGTGCCTTCAGACACCTTCTCACATCCTTTCGCATCATGCGAAGATGCATACAAATCAGGTAGCTCGTCACTATCCCGTCGAACAGCCTCCTCAATGTCATCCATATCAAAAGGGAGGCCATAATCACCTCCCCCACTAAATCGGTTACGGCTGTTTGAAATATCTGGGGAAAACATGTTTTCTGAACCAACGTACGGAATTTCCTCCTTCTCTTCAAAAGCATTCGTTTCCCCTTCATTCTCGCTATACAGAGAATACATACTCCATAAAAAGTTTTTCATGTACATGAAATTATTAAAGTAAGTGATGAGCTCTGAAATAAAGCGAGAGTTATATACAAAATGGAGTTCTTTCATCACCACCCTTAAAGACACATCAAATGGGTTATCTGGGTTTTCAGACAATGTAACAACATCAGGCAGCTTTTTGTTCCACATTTCAATAATCCCATTCCGTTCACTCTGATTTAAGTATAAGAAATTAACTATATGGAAATTCAATACATTATTTTCGCAAAGAAAAATGTCTTCATAGTAGGCTCCCATAGTGGTCAAGTCTTTCAAGAACATTTGACCGAGGCTACCTTCTACCTCAACTACCCCATGCAGATATTTCTTCACGCTAACAGAAACACCAGTCATGCTAGCAGAACCTAAGATACCCGATGGCTTAAACATGACAGCAGTGAGAGAATTGATATTAAACATATAATTTGATTCAATTAAATTGGTCCAAAATGATGGCTCTAAAACCGATTTTCTACCGACAACTTCTTTGCCTTGTTGCAACAGTGCATGCAAATCTTTGGCCGAAGAAGCACTCGTTCCTAACAAGTCAGGGTCAGAACCGAATCCCCTTTGACTGCTCTGAGATCGCAATGAGCTTAATCTACGTTTCGAAGCTTTTGCCTCTCCCGAATCCTCTGGCTTTGTGCCCCCTTCCAATCGGCGCTTGGAGAAACCAGAATATTTTCTTCGATATTCTGTTTCGCTTTTTTCCTTCCCATGTATTATTCCAAAAAAATCCAAAAGCATTACTGAAGTCTCTAGGTTAACATTCATTTTGAGTCTATTAATGGTAACAATAACTTCCTTTTCCGTGGACTTGTACACTTCTTCAAAATCTGGGCTCAAAGGATCTACTTGCACAATAGCAACGTTTACCAGCTCACCTTTATCACCAGATTTCTCCTCACTAACATCATCACCAAGGGAATTCAACTTCGACGTCCCTATTACGTAACAGTCTGATTCTTGGGGCTGCGTTAAATCACACATTTCAAAACCAGATAACGAAGCCTCGATGCCAACGCTGTAGTGTTTGTTGGTAAATGAGCAGTCAAGAGACTCGAGCATTAATGCTACTAGCTCTTTATCCTTCTTTTCTTCATATAACGTCGAATTGTTATCCTCTGAAGACGATTGGTTACCCTTCAGTGTCAGCTGCAGCTTTGAAAATGATAAAAACATCTTCTGGTTAACGTCATTTACTATGGGCATTTCACGTTCATCGATACCTTGAAACGACGAGTTTGACGCTCGATGTTCGTTCACCTTACGTTGCAAACTTTCTTCCGCACAGACATTAGGTAAAAACCATATGGTTTCCTCCAAATTACCTGCATCTGCCTTTTCACTATTTACTGCCTCTTGTAAATCATGAACTTGTTGAAAATAAAACTGCTCCAAGGATCCCCAAACATTATCTGTTAAAGATCCAACCAATTGATTATAGTTGTGTTTCGAGAAATATACTGACAGAGGACTAACCTTGGCCAGAACAGCTAACGAAGGAAGTCCTTTAGTGCTTTCGAGGTAGTCCCCTTTGTCAAGGCACCTCAGAAAATTGAGACGAAGGCCCGTTTCTTTGAGAATAAGACTGTGGACTTCATTGCTGTCATTGATATTAGAAGAATATACAGAGCAATTTTGTACCGCCAATTCAATGGAGTCACATACACAATGGTTTACCAATGGACTAAGTCGTTCTTCATCAGCTGACTTAGCCAAACCATTTACAAAAGAAGAAAGAGAATCATCAAGACGATCTTGCGAAAGCAATTCCAAAGGTATATCAATGAAACGGTTTGAAATGACAATTTTCCCTAAATACACAACCAAAATATCACCAATTTCATCTTCTGAAGAGCCTTTTTTCTCGCTCATATCAGAGATTGGGGATTTATCCCATTTTCCACACATAGAAGAGTCCCCAGCAAAACGAGGAATAATGATAATCGGTGAGCTTACAACAATATCTAACTGTGTCTTAAAATAATTTCCTTCGGCGGATATTTTGCCCGTCCCACCACTCACCCCGTTTGAGACCAATTCGGAATTAATTCCCAATTTCATATCCCCATTTTCATTACCCGAATCTTCGTGCATTTCTGCATTAGGTCGCTCACTATAGAGCATCTCCACCGCAAATGTTGAAGCATCCGCAACAGACGGTAACTCAATACTCAGCATATCTTGAAGCATATCCATATGGAAGCTAACAATATCAAAAAAGCGACTCGTATATGTACATCGTATTGAGGTCATACGAATTTTTAAAAGAGCATCAAACTGAGAGCGATCGCCTGTAGAATCATAGCTATTCAGTTGAGGCGTATACTCAAATACGAGAGCTTCATCTCCACACGTAGCAAATGCCTCTCTATACAAATGCCCTTCCGGAGTGCAATCTGTCAATGTTGCATTTTTAAGCCTCCCTAGTAATTTTGAAAATCGCACACCATCCATACGGGCTTCCATTGACAGCCCGCTAACTTCAAGCTCTGCAAATACCCTTTGCGTTGGTGTCATCATTTTTACTTGGAATTCTTTGAATACGGCAGTAACATTTGTCTTTCGCTTCTTGTGGAACATCCGCTTAGAGAGAAATGCATTGGTTGACTTGCCACTAGGAGCATCCCCGCCTACTGTTGACAGCGCTTTCGGTGCACTTGCAACTGGATCCATGCCTTCACTTGATGTAGCTACGGCTGCTTTATCTAGGGACGCTTCGGACGGAACTTTGAATGACTCACTTAAGCCCACATGAGAACCAAACCCTACTTCGCCGAGTTCTTCATATTTTCCTGCATATGCTTGCTTCAACACACTTTCTGTAAGTTTCATTACCTCTGAAAACGTTTTTGTATTGGTCACTAATTTCAGTTTGTTGAAAGATATATTTACATTGGAATGTACACCATTGTATTCCGTATAAAATTGTGGTGATTTGGAAGATACTCTACAATAGGAAGCCCGGATTAATTGCTCTTTAAGCCTCGTATCAGAAGAGGGGCGATCTGAAGCTTGTTCCCCTAGTTCATCAGATGTGACGATGTATCTTAATACGCCACGACGGTTGAAATAATCGTCTTTCTCATTCCCGGCGCCCACCTTCATAATTCGCTCACACATGTGGTCTTGGGCACTAAATGCACCCAACCCAAAGTCCACTTTGTGATCAAAAGTACGACTTGCATAGGCAATGTGCGCTTCCCTTATTAGAACAGTGACAACAGGCTGTTCACAATCCGCACTCACGCTTGACATTTCAGTAGTTTTCATCACAACCGCTTTAACAGAACCAATATCAAAGCACATTTCCACCAGTACTCGCTCCACAGTATCGTCGACACTATCACTTGAAAGTAATCTTTCTCGGGAAGACTCCCTAATAACAGATCGCTTCTTGACACTGCTTGCTTCCCCTTCTTCAAGATATTTGTGTGTTTTTGAAGTACTGCCCACACGTCCAAGTAGCTTTTCATCGTGAATGCTAGCACGTCGAGTCCGCTTTGTAACTGAAGACGTTATGATGCTGTCTGTCCGACTCAACTCAGCAATGCTACGAGCACCGGCAAGTCCTGAAACGTCAGTAAAGCTTTTGTTGACATCTACCCCAATAAACGAATTTCCCCGAAGAATGTCACTAGAATTCCCCCTTTCACTGAAAGATTTCCCATAGGAATAAAACGAGCCTGACACATCTTCATTAACTGCACTAGATGTTCGGTTTCTAGAATACTTTGTCGCATCATAGATGAGCTCATTGACACAGCGCATTGCACCGGGAAGACTCTTCTCACTAACAACAAGGTTTAGCTCAACAAGTTTCGCAAAAAACTTGTATTTTGTAAATCTTGGGTCGTGCGGTCTTATGCACTTATTAATTTCAACAGATATGTTAAACGGTTGCACCAGATGATGTATGCTTTCTTTCCGCTGGTGTTTATCCGCGTTTTCAGAATATTTTAAAAAGGTAGAAAGTCTGCAAGAATAAAGGTTCAAGTCTTTCATATCTAGCGTAAAGCTATCATACAGCTTGGCTTCGAGATCTGCCATTGACAGACTTTTTAAATCAACATTCACAAGCGCCAACGGCTTCCTGTCAACTAAAGCTTGCATGTAGGGCTCAGTCATTAGGGAAGGTGAGTCTGGACTTGGAGGGCTGGACGGCGGTGTTACAAATTCATCTTCATCCCCATGGCCAACTTTATCAGTACTTCGAATAATCACATTACCCAAATCTACCACAAGCAACTGACAGTCATTCCTGGAATGACTTTTGGTTTGTCTTGTTGATTGGTTTTCATGAATTTCCCCTTTAATGAAAGTCTCTGGGAAAACAATCACCGGGGCACTTATATCGCAAAATATCTCCATGACTTTGTGCTTTTCCAAACTCTCAATAATGTCCGCTTTAGTCTGTATTTTTAGAGCTTCTAAACGGGCACCAACTGCAGTAGTGAGCTCTTCGGAGTACATCACAAACCCCTCCGAAGATTCAAAAAACTTAAGTGTCTCAAAAGCCGTCGTTGCATTAAAAGCAATCTCAATCGGTTTCGCCAATACAAGCAATTTGGAATCTGCTGTGGATTGCAAAGGATTGGTTTCGTAACTAAGAGACCAAAATTGTTCATTTTCGAATGCATTGCTACTAAGTTTGCCTTCACTCTGCAACTTTTCGAGCCCAATGCCGCTACTGATATACCGATTACTTGAACCTTTTGGGCACATGAATACTGGAAAAAGGCAATGCTCCATTGCTTTGTCTCTAATTAGAAGATTTCCCAAAGTTACTTCAACTTTAAGCGCATTTGCTGCTTCCCTACGCGAAAGTCCCACACAAAAATTGGCAAAGAACAATTGCAAGGTAAACATGCTGTTACTTGTATCACTCCCGCTGAAACTCTTCAAAAGTCGCTTCCTATCCAGAGGAGACGACAAATCATCTTGTAGAGTAAATGACCCCGACTTAATTGTTATGGTTATAGTATTTGAAACGTACCATTTAGGTATAATACTGTCGTCTGTTTGTGTCGCTTCTTCTTCGGAGTAACCAATTACATCAAATAAGACAGCCCGCTGCGATTCATCTAAATTAAGGCCCAGATCATCCGTACTCTTTGATTCACTGCCCCTTTCCTCTCCATTACTCTTGCTGTCCGCTGTTTCGTAAGGTAACGTATGTTCAGTATTGGATGCTGCCGAAGAACCCCAAAACCAGGAACTAAGCCATCCCTGGTTGGCATTACCTCCTGTTGTATCAGTATTTTTTCTCAAGTATCGCTCCTTAAATTCAAGAATGTCAGCCTTGCTAAAAGTTGCTAATGCTAAATGACGAAAATAGCGAATGTCATCAAACTCTCGCTGCTTTTCAATCTCATACAAGGAATCGAAATCAATGAGATCAACCAACATGCGGCCTTCTTCAGGGGAGGCTGCCACGGCCTGTAAATCCACCTGCCTGGTTTCTCTCACATTCTTATAATACGCCAATGGCTGGTCTTTCATTAAAAATTGCTGATAAAGGCTAACATATTCAAGTCGATCAGACCTCCTCTTCTTTAGATATTCCCATTTGTATTTACTATTTTGATATTTAATCTTATCCACTATGACCCCAATGCAAAACCTCCACCATTCCTTAGGGTTTTCTTTCACGGAGCAACTTGGTCGTTTCTGGGCCATCTCACTGGAAGCTTCGAAGCTAGCAAAAAAGTTCAATAGCCTAACCATGCACGCATACTGCGATCGCATAAGACACATAGGAATATCGTCAAGTACTATTTCCATACTAAAGCGTGGTCTGGGAACGGAGGAATTCGAATCTTCGTCCACTCTTCCTAGAAGCGGCTGAACAGACATATCATTTCTCCTACCACCCCCCACACCCCCTTTCTGTTCCTTGCGAATATCTTCCAGTCGGATCTCTTTAAGAAGTCCTACTTTGGCTGCTCCTGAACAAGGTTGAAGAAGATAGGACATAGAATCAGGTAATTCCTCTTTACCCATATCCCCCTCCCGTCCTATCTCCGCCCCTAGCTTTTCTTTTAAGTACACTGGTGATCGAAGAGTGTCATTATCAAGAAGCTTCCTTTCAACAATTCGCTCTTTAAGACTTCCACTCTGGCCATGAGAAACAACGCTCACAATTGGAGCATCTTCCGAATATAATTCACAATTACAATTCCAGTACATAGCCATGCTCTCCATTGATACAAGCTTGTAAACACATGGGTTGTCCTCGTACACATACTGAGGCACCCACTCATCATTTGTGGACTGAACAGTAAGGCTAGAAATAGTCACCCCTAGAGCGAAGGGAGTTGAATTCCCCTGCTCTTTTCCCAGTGGTTGACGAAAGCTCTTCTTCGATATTATAGTCGAAGATTTTCCAAGCATGCTGTCTTCCATTCGGAAGTGTACATTACTTACAGACAGCTGCAGATTTTCTACCACCTTCGCCAACAGTTTTGAGGTAAACGTATCTTGACTACTTGCTCCACCCCCTGATACATCCGCATTTCGTGATTTCCTTTTCCCGCCACTTCCCCGTCTCCTGCCACCATCCTCTACTCCACTATCGCCCTTCCCCGCCCCCAATTCCTCCCCCCATTTGTCGCCCTCGCTTTCGTCATCCTCCTCTTCATCCGTATCATAACTATCCACCACTTCTTGCCTCAATTTAGAGCGTAAAAACTCATCCAGCATGGTCAACAACTTTTCGCTCTTTTCAAGGGAATATTGAAGAACTTCTTCCCGACTTTCTGCACTCCGCAGATCCCGTGGCCGCGCAAGAATGTACAAATCCTCCACAAATACTTCAGCGGGCTCAGATTTAATTCGACTCCAAGGGATTTTAAGTGTTAATTTGCCTATAATCCCACTCAGCACTTCGATAGGAAGCTCCAGCGCTTTTAGCGCGTCCTTCTTGAGTACGAGATTTTCCAAATGAACATTTCCATTCCACACACCAATGGAGACTTGATCAATATTAAGATTCTCCACATATTCCCCCAAGTAGCGATTCAGAAGATCAATTGCAAATGACTCAAACATGATGCCAATCTACCAATAATTCCTGCACTTTGGCACGATACAGACACCTTGTGGGCGTTTCTCAGCCTACTCTAACTCCCCACAAAACAACGACAGGCCAAGCAAGCCTCCAACAAAATATTCTCTTCAGGGAAATACGAAGCTAGTAAAGCAAAACACACGAATAGGAGACACTTTATCTTATAAATACTTTGGTTTACGTCCTTAATCCTCCGCCTCCTCCTCAAGGATCATATTCTTCTCCACAAAAGCCAGAACAAAAAAGAAAAACCTCCTTCTCTTGACAAAAAAAAAAAAAAAAAAAAACCTTCAGAACAAAAAAAAAAAAAAAAAAAAAAAAAAAAAAAAAAAAAAAAAAAAAATTATTATGCGCGTCGTCGCAATATATAAAAATTACAGGCCGGGGGAATAATCAAAAGGTAATAGTGCAATTGTGAGAGAAGCGATCTATCAAAAGGATCCGATGTATTGCAAAAATGAAAGAATAGTACTACATGTACTGCCGATCGAGAATAATGTACTCATCAAGTTACTGCTTGTAACCCCTAGATAGCTCCTGGGAGAATCTTGGGCCAAAATCTTATAGTACAATATTGTTCCGCAAATTTTCATACGCTTTTTTTATAATAAATCTATCATATAAATCTGAAGTACAGCTATAGTACTTTATCTCCAAGCAGCTACATATAAGTTACTACATAATGATGAGTTTTTGCATGGGCCGAAGTTGACGATAAATTAAGAAATATGCGTGGGAATTGACCCGCCAGTATTGGCCGGCCTTGATCATCAATATGCATATGAGTGGTCTTGAAGTATGCATGCTCTAGCTATTGCAAATAGTTTCAATCATCATGCTTTATACATCAACCTCAAAATATATTATGTACGTTTAGGCGAAAACTCGCAAAATCTCACGAATCTTTCAGCTCGTTATTTCCCGTCCAACTGTTCAATGAATCCATCCAAATTATTAAATTCATCATATTGACTTTCATCCCAAAGTTCTTCCAAATTTTCAACAACATCTTTCATTCCTGTGGCCGGTTTACTAGGATCTGCCTTTTTGTTGTCTTTCTCGTCACTTCCTGAAACAGATAAGTTGAATAAGTCAAGAACCTGGTCTGTATCCATTGACTTTAATCCAGCATTCTCCTTGGAAATGACAGTGTTCGCAATAGTCAATTTAAACTTTTGGAGGCCCATAACTTTCTCTTCCAGAGATCCTTTAGCGATAAGCCTATACACATTGACTACTTTTTTCTGTCCGATCCGATGAGCTCTGTCCATTGCTTGTAGGTCTTTCATTGGGTTCCAATCATGTTCCACAAAAATGACGGTATCAGCACCCGTCAAATTCAGGCCCAGGCCTCCAACAGAAGTTGTAAGCAAGAGGACATCAACAGTAGGGTCTTCATTAAACTTAGTTACCATCTCATGGCGGGCCTTTGCGTCTGTGGTTCCATCCATTCTAAAATAATTCACACTAGGCATGTTTTTCTTAAACAGGTCAAATTCAACGATGTCGAGCATCGCTTTCAGCTGACAGAATATCAACGCGCGGTGCTGGTTAATAGGTCCTGCAGTAGCATTAACATCAGCATCTTGCACTCCGATGCCACATTCGTGAAGCAAATCTCTTAATGCAATTAGCTTTGGAGCATGCTCAATATCCGTTACCTTTTGTTTCTTCTTATTCAATTCCCTTGTCAGCGCCTTGTATTGTGGATGTTTTGGTGTTAATACCAAAGCTGGGTGATTAATAAGTTTGCGAAGATACTGAAGTGCCTGGAAGATGTGTGTGGCCGGTTTAAGAACAGCCTTATGTTTTTCACTACCCTTCAAAGTATCACTAATGCCACGCTGCAAATGACTCTTTGCAAAGTCTTCATGAAGCTTCACTTGCAAAGGGCTTAAGTCGCAGTAGTAATCTTGTATAATTTTTGGAGGCAAGTCTTTCAAAACATCCTCTTTCATTCGGCGCAATAAAAATGGCAATACTTGCTTGTGAAGAGATTCCATAGCTAACACTCCCGCCTCTTGATCCTTTGGAGTCTTCGGGTTTCGGCTCGCTCTTATTGGTCTACCATATTTGGCATTGAACTGCTTTTCGGTGCCTAAAAACCCTGGCATAACAAAATCAAAAAGAGACCACAGTTCCAAAACATTGTTTTGAATAGGGGTTCCAGAAAGTATGAGTCGATGATTTGCATTTATCTGCTTAATCGCAACAGCCACCTTTGATTTTCCGTTTTTTATAATATGGCCTTCATCTAGAACGCAATAATTATAGTTCAGCGACGAAAAGAAATCAATATCGTTTCGAACAACCTCGTAAGACACTATTATGACATTATATGAAGCAATCTTTACTTGTATGCTTTTTCTCTCGGGTGGAGGGCCACTATACTCGACTGGTTTCAAATTATCACAGAATTTCTTAATCTCGTGGTACCAATGTCCAATAATCGTAGTTGGGCACACTACAATAGAAGGAAGCGGGGAACAGTCTTTATCTCCTGTCTCACTAAAACGCTTCCTTCGCAAAAATTCGTCCGAGGAAAGTATACATATAGTTTGCAGGGTTTTTCCAAGACCCATATCGTCACACAGGATACCATGGAGTTTAAATTTGTTCAAAAACCATAACCAGTTAACCCCTTCCTGCTGATATGACCGAATCTCGGCTTTAATACGCACTGGGATTTTGAAGTCTTTCAATTTTGATGGGTTGAGAAGCTGCTCTAGGAAATCTTTTTCATCTCTCTTTTGCGCCAAAAGTTCTTCATCAAATCCATCCGGTAAGCTATTCGATCCTTCAAGAGGCATCACTTTAATCACACTCGCAAACGAAAGTGTACACATTGCCCGAACGTTCTCATCATTGTCACTCATACAACCCATAAGCCGAACTACAAAAAATGCCACATATGGGACTATTTTCAGCCCAAGAGACTCTACTATCATATAAAGCATTTCGCTCGCACCTTCCCGATGGCTAACATGCTCAGTTTCATTCAGAAAAGGTAGAATACACTTTATCAAGAGGGCCATAACATCGCTTGTGTATTTATCACCAAAGCAGCATATACATTTCGCCGCCATGTACCTCACCAAAACATACGGATGAGTAACACATTTCAAGAGCGGCGGTACCAACTCCAACAGTCTGGAAGACACGCAACTATCGGTGACGGACACCACAAGACCTAAAATATGAAAAGAATTTATAAGCTCTTGTGCATTTTCCAAGTTACAGTTCTGCTCATTGAAAGCAATGGGAAGTAAGACAAGGTTTTGAGAAACAAAATTCCAGAGATACTGCAACTTATCCAGAATTTCACCTCCAAAAACTGTGGCAATCGCCTTTATCGCTTCGCGTCCACCTCTTGAGCGCACCGACAAAGCCTTCTCTTCTTCTGAAAGAGGCACTTCAACTTCTTTCGCGGCCTTGGACCTACCTTTAAGCGTTACTGGCGCAGATTTTTCCTCTGTCTCTTGCATAAGTTTCAAAGTCCAAATCCCTCTATGAACATTACTTCCGCAATTAATAATTTCAGTAATATTGGGCACTTCAGTCCCTTCTCCATATGTAAATTTGAATAATTTCTCCAGGATTTTTGGGGAAGTCTTTGGCTTATGCGAGCACAATTTTAAAAGTTTGGCAAGGGCAGTTGCACTTAGAGCTTGTAATAAAGGATCCTCTTCCTTTTTAATCGCCTCTAACAATGGTTTAACAACAGGATTAATTGATGACGGAAGCTGCTCAAAGGACACAATACAACAAGCGAAGCCTGCAGTTATTTGTATATTTTGTCTTGACTCTTCCGCTGATATGTAACCCAGGACTCCAAGTACACGATTCCGTTTGCTTTCTAAAGATTCATTAGGGCCTATTCTAGCAGACTGAAAAATGGTGGGGTAGAATTCATTCACTAGCTCATTTGCCACCCGCGAATCGAATCGCGTACTTTCGACATATCTTCCAAGCTCGGCTTCCCCTAGGCCAAGCTCTTTTAGATCCTTAACAAGGCCAACGCAATCGCCTTGCAATCGCCCGTAAACTGTCTTTAGTTCCTCAAATTCATAAAACAGTTTTGCACACAGCAGTTCTTCAATTTTCCCCAAAATTTTTGAAAGATTTGCGCCTGAATTTTTACCACACCTTTTCTCGTTAGATACCCACTCAAGAACAATAAGATTTGAAAAGTGAATCTTCGACGAAGATATCGAATTCAACGAACTGAGGATGGCGTCTGCTATGGATCCATTTCCATTGGTGCCATCAGGTAATGCAACACAAATATTGGCTAAAAATTTAGCGCAGTCCACTAATATGCCGTTAACCATTCTTACATCGGTGGGTACACTTTGGGGCTGGTTACCGAAGCGAACATGAGTAACTTTGTTTTCACCACCTATTGATATTCCAAAAGTGGGGTATATTTCCATTGCTTCACCTTGTTGACAACAACATGCATTGAACCAATTTTTGCACCTCCTAGCAAAGCAAGTGCTTAGATGATGTTTATCAGCTCTTTGAGCAAGAACGCGAGCAGAAGACACGGCCTCGGCGCGTATTTGCGGCTCTTTTTCACAATATACCGCAAAAAATAAATTCTTTAGACCTTCTTCACATAGATTATCCACCCAATCTGCCTCTGGGGGTGTATCGCTTAGAAGTCTACCAAACGTTTGCAGAGAAGACATTCGCACAGACTTTAGGATATGTCGAAAGAAAGGAAACAGCCTAGGAACCAGAGGAGAGAGGTCTAGTAACCATTTTTTGGCCACTTCATTTCGAGATACATCGGAAAGCAGCTGAGCAAGCGCCGTAATAACACACGATGTCGATGGCGTCAAATCATCCAGCTCCAAGAGGCAATCCCAAAGTTTTGCCAAAACATTTCTCGTATTTTCATTTGCGTTTCTCGATAAATATCCGGACAAAGGAATCAGGCAATCTGCAGCCACAGCTCTAACATCATCTTCAAGATCTTCAAGCCCATTGCACAAATAATCTACAACCCGGTTGGCAAATACAGGGGCTAAGTCAGATCGAACTGCCAATACGTATTTGATTCCCAACAGCCCTCCATGGCGCGATTCCCACTGACTGACAGATTGCAGCTTTAGCAGCAATTTAAAAACATGCTCCATTAGCTGCGTTTCCATGTGTTTGAGCAGTACAGCCATTAGCTGAGCACATACTTCCCTAACAGGCGCAACAACTTGGTCTGATACAAAGTCCCCAAACCTATCGAGTGCAAAAACCGTAACTATTCTGAGGGCCAGGTCTTCGATCCAAACCTCATGTTGAAAATTCCTCAAGTGCCCTGGGCAATCAATGCTTACGCCAGCACTTTCGGCGTGGTATTTTAACACTTCCCTCAGACCTAGAGCGGCCCCATGCCTTATTTCCCATACAGGACTAAGTAAATTAGTCGATAAGACCTCACAAAATCCCTGAAAAGGCCACTCTAAAGGACTTTGCTCAACCTGCTCATAGCCAGTTTCAACCATTACTTTACTACTTTCCGGTTGGTCAGTAACTAAAGATTTTCCTTCCTCAGCCTTCATCATCTTCGGCTTAATAAGCTCCACACTTGAATCTTGTTTTGAAAGCTTTCTCTTGGATTGCTTCAGCTGTTGCTTTGCCTTGCGCTTAGCAGCATGGCGCTCTCTTACGCTCATTCCATCTGTGATAAGATCTTCAACCGCCTGTTTCAACTTTTCATCTGCTTCGTCTTTTTTTTTCTCTTGTATAAGATCTTCGTCCACAACAATATCCCCAAAATCAGATACTACATTTGGATTTAGTCCTATTGTAGCTAAGACATACTTTCTCTGCTTGGCTAATCTCTCTTTGGCATTTTCCCCTTCAAACATGAGCTCGTCATAGTCAGAACCGGCAGATCCCAGCAGTGGACGCCCACGCTCCAGTACCTTTTCTATATCGAAATCCCCCAACCTTAGCATCCCCTCAGTTATGTCCCCACTAGTAAGTGTTTCAGCTTCCTCTTCATTCTCGTGCTTAATACATTTCCCATCCCTATCTGGCTCCCAAGGTGGACAATTGGAGCATATGGCTTCTACTGCTTGCCCAGCAGCCACCCGAGTGTCCCAATTGGAGCTTTTCAGATACGTATTCGTCTAAAGGATACCAAAAGTTCGCAATACACATACCGTTAAAACGACAAACCTTCAAATGCTAATTCACGGAAACAACAAAATCATTTACAACAAACATTACCTTTCCCAATAAATTTACCAATTCATGCGGATGCGCCTTCTGAATCTCCCCTATCTGTTCTGCAGCAGCTTTTCTCGTGGCTGCATTTGAGCCACTATCTAGCAACAAAAACAATCTTTCAAGTCTTGTAGCCATTGATTCCAAACCTGACTGATTCTTTCCCCCCCCCCCTCCCCCTTAGTAGTTTCTTCTCACAGGTTCGTACTCTGCGCTTGATTCAATTCCAATCTCACTCCTCATTCAACCACACCAAACTCCAAACCACCCCACAGAGACCACACCAAGACGCACAAATCAGCCTCTCACAAACACAAACTTATACTCATTAAATCAACTTTTCAAAAAAAAAAAAAGAAAAACAAAGGATTTCCGCCAGCAGCCAAATCTCGACCAGAAATAAAAATC
>PDIM01000030.1:89750-101992 GCA_002811675.1 Ichthyosporea sp. XGB-2017a | reverse complement strand
AAAATAAACAAAAGTTTTTAAATTTAAAAAAAAATAAAAAAAAAAAAAAAAGTCTGAGGAAAAAGTCAAAACTGTGTCGCAATGTTTTTTCATACAAAATCCCATTGTGCCAGAATGTTTTTTAGAGCACGCGAAAAGAAGAATTATTATAATATATGTACCGGCATGTAGCAAAGCTTATTTTGTGTTTGCGACAGGGAAATTCTGCTGGAATGTGTTGCAGAAAAAGAACGTTTTATAAGAATTATGCAGCAAAACAAAAAAAAAGAAACCGGTCCCTTTTGGCTATTCATGTGTATATAAAAGTACTGTGCCCAATGCAAAGTTTATAAATGATGTTCTCTTTAAGGAAAATTGCGGCAACGTGGCGCGTGTGAAAACGTATAAATGGGCGAAAGGACCCCATTCTCCCTTTTGCTGGTGTGTGTCTGTTTCCAAGGACGACGTCGACATGCCAGAACACGGACATCGGGGCAAACAAAACGAAATGAAATTTCAGTGAGACTTTTCATGTGGAACATTTCCTTTTGGGGAACATGCAACGAGGGGCGTGCGGAATAGAGATATTAGAGAGCAAGAAGAGGTAAAGGAATAAAAAAACAAAGTAGTCTTTTAGAGTTTTACAAAGATGTGTCGATAAGGAAAGCTTAAAGAAGAAAAAAAGGTGAAAAGGAGAAGAAAAGCAAATAAAGAAAGGGACCGAAGAGATTTATGAGAAGTTCTCTCGGCTAATGGATTTATTACAAATTTGGATTTAATACGAATGTTACTTTGATTCATAGAAAACCAAAAAAAAAAGGAAAGATAAAGTGAGAATAATCATCTAAAAGGGATTACTAAAAGAAAGAACAAAGAGACCAAACTTCCTAAAGAAAATCTACAAAAAACAGGAGAAAAAAATAAAAACCAAAAAGTTGAAACTTGAAAAAAAAAAGTTTCACCAAAACAAAAAAAAAAATATGATGAAAAATGAAAAAGGGGAAAATGGAGATCAACCGAGCTGTTGTTTGTTTTATTTTAAAAATTGCGTGTTTTTTTTTTTCTTCTTTTTGTTTGTGTGTTCTGTTTGATTTGATTTCGGGTTGTATTGTGGGGTGGGGGAGATTTTAATTAGAAGAAGAAGAAAGGAAGGGGGAGAGAAGGGTACGGGTGATAAAACGAGATTTGTGAATTATAATAGAAGAAAATGTCTTTGCATTCCTTTTCAGGGGAAAAGTTTGATGTGAGGCAGTACATCAATAATGCTTTGGGAGATCCAGACATGGATAGTGCCTCGCTTGAGAGTACTGCACATGAACTGCTCCTGAAACTGCAGTTGAATGTACTGGCCTTGACAGAGGAGTTGGATGAACGCAGTCAGCAAGTGACATGGAGTATTCCGAAGATTGTTAGAGATGCGGATGGGGTGAAGCAGGAGGCTGTGCTTTTGAAGGAGAAAATGAATCTGGTCAAGGCTGATTTGGAAAAGGTCGAAATGGAAACAGGGTATGTGGAAACTTTTTTGTTTGCTGTATATGAATGTAGTTGAAGATGAAGAGGATTTTCATTAATTGTACTGAATACTTTTGTGTTGGTGTTTTCAGGAAGTCCATGAAAATGCTTATGCAGATGGATCTGGTTAAATCACGGCTGGAGTCGTGCTCTTCTGCTCTGAAAGAGGCTGAAAATTGGACAGCTTTGAGCAACCACGTTGATGAGATATTTGTGAGCCAAGATATCAAAGAGGCAGCCTCAAAGCTTAAGGCTATGCATGAAAGTTTGTCAAGATTAACGAATGTTCCAGATTATGAAGAGAGAAAAAAGCGGTTAGACGGGTTGGAAAATAAGCTGGAAGCAATGATGAGCCCACTTGTCGTTGAGTCGCTGAATAATCACTCTACCGAGAAAGCAAAGGAATACTTTAAGATATTTGAGGAGATGGGGAGAAAGGATGAGATGCGCAAATATTACTTCCGCTGCCACAAAAGTCAGGCGTTGAAAAGTTGGAAAAACTTTACTTCCGGGGAGAAAGATATTGCCGTTTGGTTACCTGAGTTCTTTTCTGAGTTACTTGACATCGTGAAGCGGGAGCTGGGTTGGGCCGAGGATGTGTTTACTTGTAATAGTTTGATTCATTTTGTAGTGCTCGAAGAAATCTTAAAGGATTTAACTCCGAGCTTTAAGAGTTGCATACGAAACACGACTGTAGATGAAGGGCAAGTGTTGGTTGATGTCGCTGCACAGCATCAAGTAGTAGTGAAGTTTTTAAATGATTTATTGGAGGTTATTGTAGAATGCGATAGGTATTCTACAGAGTTTAAGTCTTTTATTGAGACCTTGTATGATCCCTTCCTGTCGTTTTTAATGAGTTATGGCGCCTTGGAAAAGCAGTGGATGCTCAACACGTTAAAGGAAATTAAATTCAATAAGACTGAGTTTATGGATATTATTCGGGAAGTCTCAACTACCAACACCAAAGTATTTGGATCAGCACAAGTTGCAATGGAAAGATGCTTTGATTTCACCGGCGGAATTGGCTGTAAAAGTTATGCAGAAGCACTGTCTGTAAGTATTCAGTTTGAGTGTAGGGATGTTTCGATTTTTTATTAAAATGAATAAGGTATTCTAGAGTGCAATTCTAATTTATTTTTGTTCTTTTGCAGGGCTTTTTTGGCGGTTATAGGGTGTTGCATGTCTCAGTTCTTAGAACTCTTCGAAAGCAATGCAAATTACCGGAGCAGATTGAATCTGCTCTCGAGGCTCAAAGCTCTGTATTTGAGCACGATTGGTCGTCGTTTCACGGATCATTGAGACTTATAGAAATATGTGGAGATATTTTGCTAGAATTCGAATCGGTAGAGTCGAAGTTTAAAAGTAATGTGGTTTCATCGTTGGAGAAATTTGGAAATGAAATGCGGACTGGAGCCGCTTCGAGAGGCCTGGACCGACGCTCTAGTAAAGAGGAAAAAGGTCACTGTGTGCATAATTATCTCAAGTCGAAGCCAGAGGAGTATTTATCTGTTGTATCATTCATGGAGCGGTCTTTGCAAAATTCTATGCTTTTGAACAGTGCATATATGCAACTTTTAGAAATTAATAATGACTCTCAAAAATTTGCGTTCGATACCATGTTTTTCTTTGTGCTGAAAAACTTAAAGGAGATTACCGTCTTGAATTGGGAGTTGAGCTCGGATTCATCTGCTATTGTAAATGACCTACCGTCATTTAGTTTGTCTCCCTTAAATTATATAACACAAATTGGTGAACATTTGCTGACACTTCCACAAGAGCTAGAGTCCTTTGTGAACAATCAAAACGAGTCGTTGCTTGTTGCTTTAAATCTTGGCCGCGTTCCATTTGAAGAAGAAAGTAAACAGTGTACGGGTGGAGATGGAGAATACAATGACGATGATGATGGAGATGGTAAGAGAGAAGCTAATAGCCATGCAGACATTGATCCAGTAGAATTTGCTAGAAAATGGATAGGTGCTGTTTCATACGGAACTATGCACTATTACACTGGTCTCATATTAGATATTAAGGGGATGAACGATAGGGGAAGGAAACAATTAAGCACAGACATCAATTACATTGAGAATGTATTTTCAGCACTTGACATTGATATTATTCGTCCGCTTGAATACGTTCGCTCTATCTTTAATGCTGCAGACGTGGCCGAAGTGACAGCATTGAATGCCAATTTTGGAGGGAAATATGGCAAAAGCGCCTCATTCTTCAAGTCACTTTCATTTAAAGACTTTTCGAACAAGGTGAAAGCGAGGCTTTTGGCTGACCGTCCATTTTAACACCACTTGTTGGCCTTACATTTGCGCTTCATACGAAAAATAAAAATCACTTTACAGATGGCAGTAATGTCCAGTTCGCGCCATATTTTTATTGCTCACACCAAAACAGATGGTTATTTCGTTGTTTTTTTTCTTTTGTGCCCTTTTCTATCTACTTTGATTGTAAACGCGGTACGCGATATATCCTGTTGCAAGAATAGCCGCCAAAGAGACTGAAGTTTTGAGCAATTGTGTACCAAATGTACTCCCATCCACATCCAAGGCTGGGGTTCCTAAATGCGGGTTCATAGCAATGTTACTGATGGAACTAAATAGATCAGACATATTGCCAGTCTTCACAGACACTGACGCGGGAGCAGGGAGGTCCAGTTCTTTACAAAATTCTTCTGGTTGATGACTAAATTTTTGTTCGCAAACAGGAAGGTCATTTTTTGTGGCGATAAAAAGGCATGGCATAGAGTAGTCATCCAGTCTACTTTGCAGTTTTGCCACATAAGAAAACGAGTTGGGGTCAGAGGCATCGTATACAAAGCAAGCTACACTGCATTCTTCAAGGCGCTTTTTGTTTTGAATAATTTCCAAATCAATCCCATTCGCTGGTATTTCTTGCAAAACAAGGTACTTTTCTGCCCCCTTGACACTAACAGCGTTAACAACCGTATGATTCTTAACGGTAGGGCTGTATTTTTCTCTAACGGGTTTTCCAATAAGGTTTCGTAAAAGGGAGCTTTTACCTGACCCTGTTGCCCCGAATACAAAACATTGAAATACATTTCGAGAGGTTTTTCTTTTCTTGATGTCAATTTTTCTACTACGGGTAATTTTAATAGCCGAAAGAGTATCTTCTGGATAACCCAGATAAGCTAAATATTCTAGAGTTTTTCGCACATCAACTAATGTAATCATGCTCCATTGGGCCAAGAATCCTTGGAGTGTAATCCACCCAGCAGCAGTTGTAACACAAGAGTCACTTTCCACTTTCCAAGGACATCCTGGGGATGTATAGAACAGCTCGGACAACTCTTTTGGAGAAAGAGCCCCATCATTATCTTTGTCAAAAATTTTGAACAATTCCGTAAAAAATTGATAACCTTTGCTACTCAATTCTGTTGATTGATCGCCCCCAACAGTCAACTCTGGATGAAGAAAATCTTCGCGAAGACACAACTCGTCACTATACCCGAACTTTCGCAAAATTGTCCACGTCGTTTCTAGTCGCCCTCTTTGAATAAAAAGTTTCTGAAGAAACAAAAAGCCTCTCTCTGTAAGCCCATGCGCATTGACGCCTTCTGGAGCATGCTCGCGCACAACCTCTTTAACACCCTCTAATTCCTGTTGCTGCAAAGGGGCATTAAAGCACTTTGCTTGAAAAGCATTTAATTCTTCATCGTTCAGGACGTTGTCTTTATCCTCGTCACACAAGCGAAAAATTCTCTTTAATGCGTTGATGCACGCCGGCTTGAGTTCATGCTCAGCAGCGTCATACAGCGGTGCCGTGGGGTGCAATACGGCCTTTTGTGAGTAGTAAAAGACTTCCGAAATGTTAATTAATGACTCTGCAGAAGTCTCTACGCAGGTCTCAACCTCTTTAAATTGCTGCATAATTGGATGATAAATATCCTCCTCGATCCCATGAGTAGATGTATCCGTTCCCCTTGTATCAATCTTATTACCCACCAAAATGACGGGTATTATTTCCGGTCCAACCAATGTTCGAAGATAAGGCAGCCAAAAGCTCGAGATTCTTTCAAAGGTCTCTTGTCTAGAGACATCATATACTATACACACCACACTTGCACGCTTGATTTCCTCCTCTAGTACATCTTTATCAACAGGCTTCGACGAAGAATCGACAATATATGTTGTGACCTGCTCCGGAGATACCTCTGGAGGTATTGTTACTTCCGGCACTACGGCAGGGACATCTTCGATAAACTGTTCTCTAATCAAAGAAGTAATAAGAGAGCTTTTCCCCACTTGAGGATCTCCCACAAGTAGAATTCTCACTTCTTTTTTCATCTCAATCAATCTATAAAAAAGAAAAACTAAAGCAAAACAGTTTGAAACACCACCAACAGCAAACCAAGACTGGTGAAATCAAATCCACTTCTCAAAATAAAAAAAACCAAAAGCACAATCAAATCCCCTTTTAAAAAACTCCCCCTCATAAAAAAAAAGCAACGTAACAAACACAAAAGCAACAAAAAAAAAATATAAAAGTAACAACTGCAGCAATGGCCCCTCTATAACCCTAAACCCCAATCCAGGCCTAATTACTGTGGTCTGTGTGGCTACCTGCTGCTGCTGCATGCAGCTGGAATTTATTAAATTCCTTCCTCGCCTAATTTGTACTCTGTCTGCTAGCTGAAGGTGTAATGGTAGGAGGGATTTGAATTGTAAATTTAATTGGTGAGAGAGACAGAGAGAGAGGGAAAGAGACAGAGAGAGAGGGAAAGAGACAGAGAGAGAGGGAAAGAGAGGAAATGATTACTATCATGGAATGGCGGGATTAGAAGAAGGGAAGGGAGAAGGTGTCTTTTTTTGATTTTTGATTTGGGAGAGGAGATAAGGGGGAGGGGGCTTTTAATTGTATGATAAATTCGAGGGTAGTAATTTGAGCAATGAATCAGTATCATTTGCTGGGGCTGATTGGGGAGGGATCTTTTGGTAAGGTGTACCGAGCAAGGAAACGGTATTCGGGACAGATAGTGGCTATTAAGTTTATTCCTAAACATGGGAAATCCGAGAAGGAATTGAAAAATCTCCGAAAGGAGATGGAGATAATGAAAGGATTGATTCATCCGAACATTATTCAAATGCTTCATTGGTTTGAAACTCCTGAAGACCTCGGAGTTGTAACAGAATTTGCTTCTGGTGAGTTATTTCATGTTCTTGAGGACGACCGGAAGCTGCCTGAAAATATTGTCTGTAGTATTGCCAGGCAACTTGTCTGCGCTTTAGAATATCTTCATTCCAATAGAATACTTCACAGAGACATGAAGCCACAGAATATTCTGATTGCAAAGGGACGTAGCATAAAGTTGTGCGATTTTGGGTTTGCCCGTGAAATGAGTTTGGATACTCTAGTCCTGACTTCGATCAAGGGAACGCCATTATACATGGCCCCGGAACTTGTTAAAGAGCAGCCATATGATCATACTGCCGATTTGTGGTCTTTGGGATGTATCTTGTACGAACTGTATGTTGGAAAACCCCCCTTTTACACTACAAGTATCTTTCAGCTAGTAAATTTAATAATTAAGAATTCTGTAAAATATCCTGACGGCATGTCACCAGACTTTCAAGACTTTTTGAAGGGGTTATTAACTAAAGATCCTAGGAAACGACTTTCATGGCCAGAATTGTCTTCGCACCCTTTTATACAGCTGCCGGACAGTAAAGTAGGGACTCCTTCGCGTAAAGCTGTTTTAGTGACATCCAAAACTCCTGTAAATTTGCGCAAGAATAGTAGTATTAAAAAGGAAAGACTAGACTCATTAGAAAATGATGGGGAGAAAGGGCAAGAAGTAAATGGATCTGTGAAAGAAAGCCAGTTACCATTTTCTTATCTAAGAAAGTTCAAGTGGGCAAATGTTCTAAAAGATATTGAACCTTGCTTTGAAGATTCATCTTCTTTTCGGCTAAAGCCAGTGACTATTTTGGACCATCCATCGCAATTTCTGGGAAATCCACTTGGTTGTCATTTTAAAGGCCCAATTCTTCTTGACCAGAGATCCAAACCTTCCTTCAAAACGGCATATGCGCAGCTACTGTACCTTAGGAGAAGCCCCGATTTTGTTAAACTGCTTTACCCCTCGCTTTTGGAAATCGATTCTGTATTGTGTAGCTATAAACAGCTGCGGAGTGTCGAGCCATATGAGTTTGTCATCATTGCAGATTTTATTAAGGTTTTAGGAAAATTTATTGTTTTTGAATGCGATGTGTCAAGACAGGAGACATCTTCGGCGGTGAGAGTGAGTGATGTGATCGGAGACCAATTGGATATTATCAAGCTATTGATTTCTGTAATTGAAACTCTTTTGGTAACACTTTCGGGAATAGCTCAAGCTGAAAATGATACAAAATGTTCCGATGCTCTTGAAAGGCTTTTATGTGAATTCAGCAGGACTCTTTTGCTAGCAATATACTGTCTAATGCCGTTGCATATTGATGCGGACAAGATGGAATTAGTTTCAGAACTTTTTCAGAGAATAATGAATGCTCATTCCGAAGCGGTGAAGTGCAATCAGAGCTTTCAATGTAATTGTATTCTCATTCGATGTTTTGCTGGCCTGTTTCAAGTTCTTCATTTCTTTAAACAAAGTATCCCCGAAGTTGTAAATATAGTGTTAAAAGGGAATTTTGTTAATAGGGTCCTTTCGGTGAGCAAGCATGAACTTTATGCCACAAATGCTTCTACAAAGCGCACATGCCTGGCAAGTTTTATTCATTTGGTGGACGGAGTTATTAATTTTCAAATTTCCGAGAAAAAATTTGTTTTGGTTCCTCTGGAAGCTTTTTCGAAGAAACAAGGTTACAAAAAGAATATTGGCGTTTTTAAACCGGGGATGAGAAAACTTGCGAGTTCTGTTGCTGATTTGTTAATTTCGAGTGATTACTGTTCCTTGCTCCCGCACATAACTTCTTTTTTAAGATACAAATATTGTGATTCTGTGCTTCGAACAATTATATTTTTGTGCAATTTTTCAAAACGACTTTGCTTATTTCTGTCGGCCGATAAAGCGTTTATTTCGTCTTTATGCGGCTTGCTTTATGAAAGCAGATCGTCAGTTGTATCATTGAGTATGTATTTGCTGGCAAAAATATGTCTTTTTCAAAAGAATGCTGAGATTCTCGAATTAGGGGATGTTAAAAAGGTTTTTCGAATCTTTACTACGTCAACGGATGTTGTGGTATCTTATTCATCGATATTTCTTTTATCGGTCATTCTCAAAGCTAGTGAATGCCACAAAGAAGAGCTTTTGGCCTCATTTTCCAAGGCAGAAGTCGTAAATAGACTTGCGCGATATTTAGAAATTAATCCATCAATGACAAGGGGAATTTCCAAATTAGAGTGTTGGAACTTAAATGAGCCGTCGTTTGGATTTTACGATAGTAGTTCATTTCTTATACAATCCTTATTGCAAAAGGGGTCAAATTCTGTTCACTGTGAAGCTTTAACAAACCGAATATACGATAGCAATATTTTATCTATCCTTATCGGTAGCATTGCTGACTGTCAAAAAACTCCTTCGGTTCCTAACCATGGCCTGGGTAAACTTTCACCCCAAGGTTTAGTTTTCATAATGAACTCATTATATATTCTATTTACTTTAAAGCCTGCGCAAATGGAAGATGTCTTTTTGAAGAAGCATATGGTTTTTGGCATTTCCGGGATTGTAAGTGAATTGCATTTGTCGCTTACCGGGAAGTGGAATACATGTTATGAAGCTTCTAGAGAAGGTCTCTCGGAACTGGTTGTAGAAGTGTGCAATCTCTTGTATTTGCCTTTATCTTGCTCAGAGCTTTTTTCGGAGCTTTTTGTAAATGAAGCGATTGTTATGTATGAAAAGTTTGGCATGGTCAATCATCTGTTACGTGCAATTAAGTACATGGAACCATATTATTGTGATCTTCCATTTGCTGTTATTTGTGTGTTAGTTCTTAAGAGAAATGAATGCTGCGAGCAGTTTGTTTGTTCAGTAGAAGCTCTAATGAAAGAAAATAGGAAGTTTTGTGCTGATTCCTTTGTTGACCAAAATAATTCCACTGCCGTTCTAGACGTTCTTGCCGTATTAAGCCACATTGCTCGGACGGACAAAAAATATTATCCATTTCTGTCTAAAATCGGAGCTGTGAAGTATTTGATGGACGGGATTGGATCAAAATCTCTTCTTTTGAATGAACATCCACTAGTCAGAGTGAAGGCGGCAAGCTTAGTTGGTAATCTTTGTAGACACAGCTCATTCTTTTACGCGGAACTGCTCGCAAGAGAGACAATTATTAACTATATGATTCAACTTCTGAGTGATAAAGATGGAAGGGTACGAAAGTTTGCTTCTTTTGCAGTTGGAAATATGGCTTTTCATGACAGTACATTGTATGTTAGCCTGACCAGGTCAGTGGGGCCATTGACGGAAATTTTGGGCGATTCGTCGGAGAAAGCTAGATTAAACGCTGCAGGTGCCTTGGGGAATCTTGCGAGGAACGGGGATATCCTCTTAGATCGGTTGTGCGGACTGCCGACAATTGAAGGCCTGGTTAAGGTGGCTTTTAGCGACTCATCTTTGATTGCTCGAAAAATAGCAATGTTCTCTATATCGATTCTTTGTCGCTCGTGCTCGTGTCAACAGGTTCTTCAAAAAATTGGAATAGTTGAAAAGATTCTTGTGACACAAGAAGCACGCAGAGGTCCCGCAAAGGAGCCTATTGACAGGGACTGTATCCAGTACTCAAAGAGAATCCTTGACGTATTGAAGTCTGTTTAAAGACCATGTTAGGTGGGATGTAGTAATAAAACGAATATTATTTATTTTTACAAGTATTGTCTGTTACATGGATTCAAAAAAGTCTATTCTAGTGTTCACAAGTTCGCCACATAAATCTCTGTTTCGTCGCCATCGCACTCGTGGCCCTTTCTGCTTTGATGGGGATGGAGACTCTTTCATTGGACTGCAGCCATTGCTTTGTACTTCAACCAATGGGACCTTTCCAGAAGGCGACTTTTCGTAAGACATGTTTGCTTCACATGAGACATTTTCTTGTTGATTATGAAGTGGGGATGTTCCAAATTCACCCTTTTCAGAATTCTCGTTTCTTGGAGAAGCGCTTTCCCTCCGAAGTTGTTCCAATTTGAGAAGTCGTAACTCTTCTTCTTTAGCTTTTAAATCCTTTTCCTGAGCCACCTTATTGATAGCAAGTTCAAGTAGATTATCTTGAATTTGTTCAATTTCGTTTGTTTTTTGCGTTTCTGTCTCAATGCGAAGTAGTCTCAGCCTCTTTTTTTCATCTACAAGCTTTTTCCGAAACAGGTCTTCACTGTTTGGATCTGTCAATCTCTTATAAAGGGAATGGTACCCTATACAAGTATAAAAAACCTGCTTGACCTCAGTTACTGAATAACATATGGCATTAAAATGCTTTGCCCCTTTCTCGGAAAACTGAATAATAAACTTCTTTCCGCTGTAATTGATAACATCAAGTTCGTCCCAAAAGAAAGATGCTTTTTGATCATTCTTATCTGTACACGAATATACATGGAACCCTTTACTATTGATTCCGAGAAAAAGATCTGTCTCATTCTTGTTCTACGTAATTTAAGAAAAACAATAAAACACACAAAACAACGACAAATTAATATCCTTATGAAACACAAATGTGAGGGGTTTATAAATGCTCATTACCTTTATGCGATAGAAATACACTCCATAATTGGGGAAAGAGGTGCACAGGATAATGTAATCTTCAATCACGTCCAGTTTACTCTTCCCAGAGTTTTCCTTGTACGCTAAAATCACTTCCAGTGCAAACTCATCCTTACCGAAGCTATCCGTAAACTGAAAATGCTCCGGCCAGTACGAGGCTATGTCGACGCCTTCAAGATGGTCAGGGGAGTCACCGAACACTTCCTCGTCAAACGGCCCTTTACTAATCATCATTTCATAAGCAGTCAGGGTGATAAGGTCCTGGAATGTTAAGATCCACGCACCGGAGTATACTTTCTTTTTACAGGCGTGATAAAACAACTCCCTAGTTGAATCTTCAACAATCTCGTCCACAGTGGCGGGAAAGTAGCGAGCGCACAGCGAAACAGAAGCAGTTTCACCCACAACGGGAATTTTTTCGTCTACGATTTTTGCGTGATTCTTCACAAAAACCTCTAGACCACGAATATCAACAAATGATAACCCAAAAAATTCGCTTTCGTGGATTTCTTTGCCCCGCAATAAATGCTCAATCAATCCTTCTGCCGTCACATTAGACTGTGAGAAGATTTTGTGTTGTTTTTTCACAGATCAAATCAAAAAACAACATAAAATTTTAAAAAGTGAGTATGGTTTTGTTCAATACAAACAAACAAAGCATCGGTTGTTCAATGCGAGCAACACAACGAAACCAACAAGGCCGCCCCATCCCCCAAGAGCGAAGACAATCAATCCCTTCCAAAGAATGGCATATACCATACTTTACCTGTACACGAGCATTTTCTATTGTTCCATCGTCAAATCTAACAGACAAGTTCAACTCTTGTTTGGATTTCCCGAACATTCCTTTCAGAACACCCATTTTCCTTTCTTTTTTTTTCTCCCCCGAATAATCTAATCAGTTCACTTCAAAAGATAAAATCAACTAAAAACAAAAACAAAAAAAAACGGAGAACTTTGTTGAGATTTTTTTTTTTGAAAAAGAGAAAAGTCAAAACAAAAGAAGAATTTCAAAAATTTATTACTAATAATT
>PDIM01000030.1:78217-88673 GCA_002811675.1 Ichthyosporea sp. XGB-2017a | reverse complement strand
ATTCGGCCACCAGTGACCCCGCAAAAAAAAAAAAAAAAATAGTCAAAAATTAAAAATTCTCGTTTTGGTGTTTGTTTTTTCGATTTTTATTTTTACCGTTGTTTTTGTTTATTTGGATGAGATTTGAAACCAGAGCAGGAATCAAAGTCACCTGTTGAGATAATCAATCAACTATTCAACCTCGCCACAGCTGAGTTATTGAACTAAAAACCGTTAGGAGGGATTCAGTACGTGACCTAGAGACAGGACTTTTTTCTTTCACCATGACTAATATTCAGGCGCGTGGGGAAGGTCTTGAAGACCCCAACAGTACCAGTGTGTTGTATCAGTATCATCGGGTAGGGAGTTTAGCATCAGGGGATCCAAACTGCTTAATTGGACAGGTATGTGAGTTGAAGAAGACATGAATCCGTGATGACGAACGAGAAGAATGTCTGTTTGTGAGCTTTGTTTTGTTGTCTGTGGTTAGATGTTGATTTTTGTGTGTTTTTTTTTTGAAAAATATGAGGCTCTTTTGAGATTTTCGGGGTATCAATTTAAAGAAGATTCGTGCGATAATCCACATTTATCCCCGCGAGGGAATCTCCCTTTTTTGAGAAAGGGTGAAGAAATTGTAGATGGGCTGGAGGATATATTCAAATTTCTTCAGAAGGGAACAGAGTTTTGCAGTAGCTTGAGTGGGAAAGATATGAACGATTGCGCGGCGTATACAGCACTGCTAACGGATTATGTATATCCTGCCATTGTAAGTTGATCTTTTTGTTGCGCCTTGTTTGATCAAAAGAAACAAAGAAAGCAACAGATTCTAATTGACTGCCTTTTCTCATTTGATCAAAATAGCTTTACCAATTTTGGATGATCCCTGAGAATTACTCGACGCTCACAAAGGAACTGTACAGCTCAGCCTATCATTGGCCTGTAAATCATATAATGATGAGTAATTTCTATTCGAAAATGTCTGCAGAGTTACGTTTGAAGTTTAACAAAAACTCGGAAGAAGTGGTGAGTGATCGAATCTTTGTTGCATTTTTGTTTTTAGATGATTTTCGCTTTGTAGAATGGCTTTTATATTCTAATCTGTAAAGTTCTATATCATTGTTTACAATATGCGTAGATAAACGAAAATTCCGGAAGAGCGTTTGCTGCCTTATCAGAAAAACTGGGGGGAAATCATTACATGTTGGGAGATCAGTAAGCAACACACTTGAAATTTTGATACAAAAGTAACTTGAAAGGCAACCGTTAACAGATTTTGTCTTTTCTTTTCTTCTTGATTTTTGACTTTTCTTTAGGATTTCGCATTTGGATGCTTATATGTTTGGTTATCTTTACACGATTCTAACGTTATTTCCCAACACCGAACTCTGCCAGAGCGTAAAGGAGCACCGTAACCTTGTTGCACTTTGTGAGAATATCGCCCATGAATATTTCAAAGACACATAGGGAAGTTTAGCTTGTTTCGTATTTGGTATTGATGGGGTTTCAAAACTGCGTCTTTTTGAGAAGAATTTTATACTTCTTCAACTAAAACAATGTTTAAGGCTTCTCCTGGAGAGAGGCATTTCCCTTTTCCTGCGTGTTGGTGCTTGTATGTAAGATTGGTTAATGGGGAAGAAACCGGCAGTGGGAAATAAAGTAGAAAAGCAATGCTCAAGACGAGAGGCGAGATTGGGAATGATTTATTGAAAGGAATAAATCAACAAATGCATTTGTGTCGCCATTTTTTATTGTAAAAGAGGTTGTTTAGTGCTGTGAAGAGAGGAGTGCTTAACATAACAAAAAAAAAAAAAGATTAGATTCAAGCTATACAAGAAAAAGAAATAATCAGCTCAACCTGTCAACAAGATATCTTTTTGACAGTGCCCTGTATGGAATGGTGCAACCGGTGTTGTCCTGACATTGCTTTCCTATAGATTGAGTCCCATCTCGGCTAGCATGTCTGGGGGGATGTGCGTGTTTGAGGATCTTTGTTTCGGTGCCGGGGCTTCCAATTTGTTGAAAGCCGTAGTTTGCTCTTTTTGGATCCCCTGAACTACAATTCCCCGTAAAACTCGAATCTCGTGTTGAAGTTTATCCACCAGAGAATGCAAGCTTTTGTTTTCTTTTCGTAGCACTTGGCCTTCAGTTTCTAACTGATCAATTAGTCTTCTTCGCTTTTCGCGACAACGTGCTGCCGCTTCTCGATTCCTAGCTCGTTTTGAAGCACGAGTATCATCATTTCCACTATCCGCGTCACCACTGGTACTGTTACTTCCACTGACTGATTTGGATTTTGTGTCACTCTTTGGGCCTTTTTTCGTATTCACAGAAGTGGAAGGCTTCGACATGCTCCTTTTCCCTTTCATATCACCCCCTTCAGGCCATGAGCTTCCGTACAAGCTATCAAGAAAACTATATATTTCCTCATTCTTCCCCAAATCAGTTGAATCTCGTCTTGAAAAGACAGAACTGACATTTCGGCTATTTGTAACGCTTTCACCGCTTGTGGATGGAAAAGCAGCCTCTGCCTCTGTAATGCACAAAACAGTATATACAAAAAACACGGTTAGATAAATAAATCTCAACACTAACTTTTCCACACAAATCTACACACCAAAAAAGCTCACATACCTGAGAGGGAAATGAATTGACTTAAAATATCTGGATCAAAATCTGCACTCATGATTTCTACTGTTCCGCTATGTTTTTTGTTTCTCTTTTTCACATGAACCAAGTTACATACAAATATCTCTTACTCGAAAACCACTCCTCCACTATATGCCTTAGCGTGTAAATCTCCATCAGTCTCCACTTATTCGTCCAGTACTACCGAACTCTTTTGTCAAAGAGATATTTCACAGTTCAATTACTATATATTACTATGAAAAAAAACTGCGGGCACGCAACTTCGTATAAGTTATAAAGTCTCCTCCCACCAAAATAAAATAAATAAAAGAAAGAAATTCGAGAGACTTTATACATGTACAGCGGTGGCAGCCAATCCGCGTGCAGAGTTACAGTCTAGACTGCAGCGATGACTCATCCACCAGTGCGTCATTTGGTTATTTCGCCTGCGCCCTCTCTAGTAGTCTAGACAACCTATCACCAGCTATGGAAAATGCAGTACTATACGTCTAATATAGAGTTTACTTGCTCATGAGTCATTATGAGTCATATATATATGAGTCATCGTACACGTGCTTATTTTTTTGCAAGGAAACACGTGACAGTCGCCCACTTGATAGTCGCAGAAAGGGAAGTAGTGAGAGGGATTCATTGCAATCAGCTGGATATCGATCCCCCTATTAAAATAATTTATATTCTCTCAGGGGAATTACCCGCCCTAATTATTAATTTTATTGTACTGAAGAACTTCATATATAAAAAGCGTTTTAGTTTTTCAAGTTCTCATATTTTTTATTGTTTGATTTCAGAGTTTTGAGTTCGTATTGCTGCATAAATTAAAAAATGGATTTCTCTAAGCTAGATGCTGAAGAAATTATTGGGAGGGTTCTGGAGTCTTCCTCCTTTTATGATATTCTTGGTGTAGAAAAGGGTAACTTCTCGCTGGAGCTCTTGCGAAGGCAATATATAAAATTATCAAGAAAGATACATCCAGATAAGCTACCGAATAATCCAAGGGCAACAGAAGCTTTTCAAAAGTTGTCTAATGCGTATGAAACTTTGAAAGAGCCATCCTCACGCTCAAAATATGATTTGTATGGGGATTCTGTTCATGCAGATGCGAACGTGACGTTTGAAGAGTTGGTACGACAGATGTTTAGTCAGTTTGCTGAAGGGAACTTTGAATCTGTATTGCAGTTTGTTGATAAAATCAATGCGGAAGATCCTTCACTAAATATTGATCGGGAAGCAATTAAAGAAGTTTTGAAAGACACCGCGAGGGTGTTTGAAAAGGTTGACAAAAGATACATTGCTGCGCAGTCGAACTTCAGCGAATTTGCGGAAATATACAGTACCATGCAAGCCATGAGCTACTTTGACGTAGGTGGAAGGTTTACTTGCTTCTTAAAAATGACCAAAGTGTTATTTCAACTGCCGCGGAAAATGGATATAGAGCTTCCATCCATTGCAGCAAAAGGAATTGATCTCTGCATAGCGTCAATAGACAACACGCTGGCATTTCCTGACTTTATGCATAGGGTATTGTCTTACATGTATGCCACTTTCACTTATTACACCACTTTTTCAAGCCCAGAAAAGGCTGAATAATGGCGGGAAAACTGACCATCTATTTGGCGCGTTTATACAGATTTGGTTTGCAAGTTACTATTTATTTGGGTGAACCGCTGACTGTATTCTACATAGCCCGTTCAAAGGAGTGTACATGACTTACTCTTCTTCTTCTTCTTTTTCTTGTCTTCGTCTTCTTCTTCAGCCTTACCATCACCGGAACTAGCATTGTTTGCAGCTTCCGTCTCCGCTTTTGCACTACACTCCATTATCAATTTTTTGTTTGTGTATTGTGGACATTAGTAATTTAACGTTTTCCTTAATTGAAATAAATGCAAAACAAAGGTAGCTAATACTTACGCCTTTTCGGCCTCGAGTTTAATGAGAGCAGCGCGCCCTTTAATAAGTTGGCTTGTAATTCCTACGAAATGATTTGCATATGATTTGCACAAATCTTTCTCAAGATGGGATGGCACCCTGCTACCATCGGGTCCCGCATATGTTCCTGGGCCATACGGTGATCCGCCATGGACCTTTTTCATATCAGTAAGCTTTGGATCAATATACCCTACATTCGGAGTAACAAATACACAGACATATTAGTTGCACTTCTCATTTGTTTTCAAAAATCCAAATGCTAGGCATTGTCTTACCAAAAGGAACATATAGCATTCCCAAGTGCGAAAGCTGAGTAATACAAGTCCATGCAGTTGTTTCTTGTCCTCCGCCTGGTGTCCCAGTTGAGAAAAATAGACCAGCAGTTTTTCCAATAGTTGCCCCTCTGAAATTGACATCATAAAAGGAGAACAAGAAGAAGGCAAAAAACATTAGAACATATTAATTGTTTTCTGTTTTCAAGGGAGAGAACTTACGTTTTCCAAAGACCCCCAAGTTGATCAAACATAGCTTTCACTTGGGCACTACACATTCCAAATCTTGTTGGGATGCCGAAAATGATTCCATCAGCAGCCGCAATATCTTCTGGGGATGCGACAGGTAGGTTTCCTTTAGGAGCAGCATGCATCTTTTGCAGTACTAAGAGCAAAAAAAATTTGGATGTTTGATGTTTGATAAGTAACAACAGACTACTTCAATAAGTGATGTCCAATGCAAGTCACTTACCTTCCTCCCCAAGTGTTTCTTGAACCTGCATATGCGAGATTGAAACATTTTCACACTGTTCCAAAGCTTTTACAACTGTCAAAGCCATCTAAAATAACATTCGCAAAGATGTCAGTACGTAGTCTATAATTTAAATAACAAAAAGTCCAGACCGAACTGTCCAACTATTTTAATATGTAAGTGCTACATACCCTCTCCACATGGCCATACATGGAGTAATGAAGCACAAGAATCTTGATTTTGAGGGCCTCCTCATCCGCTTTTTCGGTTTGTTCAGCAGGTTCTTCCTTGGGCTCTTCAGGGGGCTCTTCTTTTGATTCTTCCTCTTTCTTTTCTTCACTTCCTTCTTCGGCCTTTCCTTCCGCTTCGACATCTCCTTCCGCTTCGACATCTCCTTCCACTTCGACATCTCCTTCATTCTCTTTTGCAGTCGATTCATCCGCACCCTTATCATCCACAGTGACAGCCTCCTCCACCTCAGCAGCTTCTTCTTTTGCATCTTCCGGAGCTGTCACGCTCTCCACTTTTTGATCTTCAGAGTCTGCCATTTTCAACTGCGACTGATATGAAACACTAATCCTCAATCAACCATCAAAAAAAACAAAAAACAAAAAACATTTCGCTCTCTGTACGCCTGTCGCCTTTCAGGAATGTAATATAACTAGTTTTGCGCCAAGTTTCCGCATTTTTCTCTCCCGGAGCGAGGAGTCCCTAGGGCCTAGTCCCTACTCCGGCCCTACAGCTGTACTCTCCTCATGATGGGCCAAAAAAAAAAATACAGTACTCTATGGGCTGGGCCGAGGGCTCAGGGCGGCCCCACATTTTTTGAGACTCAGCTGGCGTTCGCGAATTATTATTATTTCATTTTTTTCTTTTATTGTTTTTAGTTTTATATTTACACCTCGTCCCCATGAGTCCTCTTCTTCAGCTATTTGTTTGGGACGTACCTCTATGTAACTCTTGAGCGACCAATGAAAGCGTTTAACAAGCTAAAACAGCAACTAAATTTTGATTAGGTGACTTTAAGACACTTATTTCTTCACCTGCGTGTAGTGGACTGGTTTCTTTAAACACTCGAACGACGTATCGGTTGACATCATAGACCCCGGGGGAGAACAAAGCAATAGATACCTTGAGCTTCTCCGAACAGTTTGCAGGGATCTTACATGACAACTTGGTCTTTCCAGTCCAAACAAAATTATCACCAGCAGAAAGACTACCGACAGATAGACGTGAGTTTTGAGGAAGTAAATCTACAACAATTACAACAGTTTCTTGAAAGTAGTTTTTTAGTAGAAGACTAAGTGAAATTTCACACTTCCTACTAGCTCCGAAATCATGCTCATAATTGTCCATATGGTCTAAGGAGAAATAGATATTCGAATCAGACGTATTTAGTTGAAGAAGCCCAAGCTGATGGCCAAGTGTTTTGGGTATTTCAAGGGAAGATGGGAATTTTCCCACCAGATCCATGACTGGCAAGCTATGAAACCCTTTGTGAGGCTTATTATTGACTTCCCAAAGCATACAAACACCAATTTCAAGCTCTTCGAAGCCATTTTCCAGAATACTTTCATATTCGTTTGCATCTTTACTGTCCTCATCATGCCTTTTCAAAGAGCTATATAAGAGGTTTCCAGTTGACTTTCTCGTGCAATCGTGGACTTCTGGCCCAAAGGGGCAAGTAAAAACAAAAACTTCATTTTCTCCAGCAGAGAACGGGCTTTTTATAACTTTGAAAAACAAGGATGTAACTTCTCTTGGTTCCAGAACCAAACAAGAATCTCCATCCTCCCCCCACCCACTTAGCTGCTCAATTTTCCACTTTTTACTAAACATGGTCAGCTGCTTGCCCTTGAACTGGGCACTACCTTGCAGATTTTCTACTTCCATTCCTAAAATAAAAGAACTGCCATCAGAAACACTTCTTTTCGTAAAGCCAGTCACCTTAATAGACCCTAAAACTTTAACATTCACTGTGTACCTAAGGCAACGGTATGGGAGGAGCTTTGTTGGTGCATCAGACTCATAACAAAAGAGCATGTTAAGTTCTTCGGTTCCAACATTCCCTCCTTTAACCCACACCGGTATAGAAATAGATTCCCCCGGCTCTAGCTTCAGCCTTCCCAAGTTAATATCATAAATCCCCTTCCCATACTCCCTACATTCCGTGATATCAAATGGGCATTCCATATTGGATGTCCGTTCACCTTGCACAGGCATAAAGTCTTCATTTAACTCGCTCATAGACCCAAACACTAGGTTTTCTGAATTATTTGTTACTACTTTCAGATTCATTAAGCTAGAAGCCCCTTTGTTTGTAAAGTTAAAAATAGATTTCTTTACTTCGCCCGAAAGAAGATATTCCGGAAAATTTGTAACCTCCATTCTCAATAAAGGCATACGACTAGCAACCGAAATTTCCAACCTTTTATCGGGCCCATACATGACTGCTTTGCGCTGCTGACGAGTTTTGTTCAATCGCTTACCCTTTAGCTCAATGGTTTTTTTTCCTTGGATAACGCCAGCAAGACTATATGTAAGACCTTTAACAAACAAAGTCCCTTCAGTTTTCGGCAATGCAGAAAATTTGAAATACTTTTCTTCTCTTCCTTCTAAAATTATCTTTTCCGTGCATGATAAATTAATGATATTTGAAACATCTTCAATTATTTCTTCACTGCCTTTCGGCTTGAAAAAACAGCATAAAGAAACATTGTACAGCTGCAAAACAATTTGAAGGGGGTTACTAATTAAAAAATCAACCCATACAGTCTCATCTACGCATGTTATGGGGCCAGAAGAATTATCAGTTTCGCTTGAGTAACATGTCATAGCTGCCTTAAACATGGGTGATACGGACAAAGCTTTTGCTTTATATCCTTCCTTATGTTTGTCCATCCAGTTTTCCTTTCGGACCTTCTCCGGTACATAACCCACCCCTCGCTTTTCCATTGCCATCCATGTATCATCGCTGAGCGAAGACGGAGTATTACTGAAGTGGCTAGCTAAGGTAACTTTTAAATGTGTGTTGTCTAGCAGTGGTATCGGAAGTTCGGGAATGCTTGTCTTTGGGGAATCACTTCCTCGAGCAAGTGCGTGCTTAAGAGCATGAACATATTGTCCAAAATATGAAGACTCCTGTTGAGGGTATTGACTGCTTTTTCGAAGCAGGCGCTCAAAATAGCGCAAAGCTTCTTGTACTTTCCCCACGCTGTAAGATTGTCTTCCTACAGTAAAATGGATATGATCTTCCGCCAGAGCCCAATTCTTGTGTTCATACAAACAAAGGGATTGCAAGTAGCACCTCAGTGCATGATACCTCTGGCCTGCTTTGCTATATCGGTGTCCTGCCAGGATCAGATGAAAGACATATTTGCGATGCATTGAAGGCTTCATTGACAAGAAGCAGTGTGCAGCTTGTTCTAAGAGAAGTGCACTTCGTAAATCTGACTCCTCACCTGTCATTCTAATAAATACCGACGCGGCTTCCCTCAATTGACCGCGACACCTGTACAGCTCTGTTAGAAGAATTGTGGAGCGTGTGGCCAACGCAAAGTTTGCACATTTGGTAGAATAAAGGGATATTGCGCTCTCGAAATACTGGTCGGCATCCGAGTTGTTTGTTGCATCTTTCATAAATAAGCTCAATCCACTCATTTCTTGAGCGCCCGCTACATACTTGTACGCGCGATCATTATGATAATCGCGCTTTACGCTTTGAAAGACCATAAAGGCAAGAGAATAATCTTGGAGCATAAAAGCATAATCCCCCAGCTTGCGCATCTGAGCTTCTGCACACTGGTATCGGTATCCATTAGGTCCATAACCCCCATGCTGTTGCTGGACGTTGCTCTGTGGTTGCTTTGAAGACCCGAACCACTTTTTTGTAGCACTAAACAAGCTGCGGCTAATACCCCTACGTGTTGAAGCGACATTTTCATTTAAGTCCTGAATCACTTCCGTCATATGTGGCACTAAAGCTTCATGGGTAAAGGCCGAAATCAAATTATTAACATTCGCAACGTCCCCGTCTGCCAAATACTCGCCACATGGCAACACGATGTTGCTATTTTCCAACGAATTGCGTTGACTCGATGAAGATTTCAAAGGATGCCCTTCGCTATCATTCACTTTCCTGTCTTCCACAGGAGTACCAGGGGTAGAAATCTCTGCTCCTTCAGCACTAAGCCTACCAGCTACCCTCAACCCCGGTGGCGATTCTGCACTAGATGCTACTTTTTGCACCCGTAAATGAGCTGTCCACATATCTGGCAAAGGGGGAATATCTGAATTTGCTGCCCTGGTATTTATGTTGAGCAAGAAGCATCTATTTTCACCAAAAGTTTGGGAAAACACGCTGAATTTTTCTTGGGAAGCTTCGGGTGAAACTTCACTTACATCGTTAACCATCACATAATATTTTAACAAATTCGGGTCTAGCCACGGCTTTGACATAATCATCGGTGGATTCTCCTCATCATACATGCTGCTGGCAGTTTTCACAGGATCTTCTTCCCCCGAACTTACAGCAATTAAGGCCGCCACGGGATGGTTGATAGACTCATGCTCACTATACTTCAAAATGTGAATGAACGTGTGACAATAATTGCGGTACCAGGGTGTCAAATCGGCCACTTTGCTCTCCCTCAGATAATTCGGAACATCCTCCCTCCCCACTATCTTTAAATAATCTTCCGGAAAATCAACATCTTTACTAACCGCATAATTTAAAATCTTCTCAGCATCTTTCGGCGTCGCTCCTTGGAGATCGGGCATTTCGACAAACCGCATAGTCAAGTTATTGATTATATAAGGAACGCCGGTTGTGTCTTCAGCTTGGGCTTTGTTAACAACCCCAAATGGTTGTAGTAAATCACATAGCTTCAAGTTGTTTTTACCACAGATTCTATCACACTCCTGTGTGGTAAAAGTTACCACAACGGGACCAAAGTGAGACCACACAAATTCTTCAGAGGAAAGCATAATCCCAAAGTTAGACAACACAACTCTCCAACAATACTACAACTAATGGCATTTCTTCCTAATCCCCCTCGAAAACCTTCCAAATCTGCTTCCCCTGAATTCTCCTCTTTTGTCAAAAATAACCAACTAAAACTATAAAATGCCCCCCTATACCACGCGTACACTGCCAAACGTA
>PDIM01000030.1:33114-58413 GCA_002811675.1 Ichthyosporea sp. XGB-2017a | reverse complement strand
TTTGTATGAACGGAGGATGGGGAGGATGGGGTAGTACGTTTGAGTGCACTTGAGCTGTTTTTTTTTTTCGTTCTGACTATAGTACGAAAGGGTGGGGAGGATTAGGCTTAATTATTATATATACAAAGCGCCATACGACCACATAACTCGATTGAAGTTGGATTCAAAGCCAACGCTTTCTTTTTTACACGAGAACTATTTTCTTTCGACTCTTTGGAACAGGATATGCAGTTCCCAAAGCTTTGCTCTCAGAGCCCATTTTTCGCGAGCTTTCACTAACAATTTGGTGGTTTTCTGGCCCCAATGAGCTTTGGTCAAGAGGCTCAAACATATCAATATCATGAGCGCTACAAGGCAAATACCTCTTCTTGGATCCCCCTTCACCATTTACTTCTTGAGGAATGCCCAAGTTTACATTGAATATTTTCAAAGGAGAAATGCCACAGTCAGCAGCAGGTGTTAATGAAGGAGGGAAGGTGGGCAGCGCCTGTTTGATAAGGGCACCGCTTTCATCTGTAATATAGGCCGGCGACGATGGAGGTATCTTAAGAAGTTTTGGGGGACTGGCTACTTTGTCACTAGTGCTATTTGTATTTCGAGGCCGAGACTGCAAAGTGGTCTCACCACAATAAGACTCACGGTAGTTTTTCCCCAATAAACTAAAGATGTCTTCATTAAAAGCGAGTTCTTGGCTTATTCCATTCATACCATATTTGGTGCCACACTCCTCTGGAACACTATTTCCTTCTCCATCTGATGATGATGACTCAGAATCATATTCAAGCATGGTTACATCAGTTGAGTTGTCACTTTTTTCGCCTACACTAGCATACTCAGAGAATTTACAAGACTTCTTCTTATTCAGCTCTTGATACTGTGCTGGATCTCTATCACTACCACTAAAGAAAAGGGCATCTGGACTCAGCGACGGGCTAACGGACACATTAATTTCGTTTTGAATACATGACTCCAACAAACTTGAAAGGTCATTGGACGAATTCATCATTTCGCAGTCTCCTTGAGCGTTGTTCAATTCCCTGTCGTTCGAGGCACTAGTCAAACTCAAATCCGTAGCGCTATTAATGTCCTCATTCAATGTATAATTCAATTCATAGTCACCCGATGCATCTGGGACAGGTATCATACTAATTTCTAAACTTGCAAAAGGAGTTTTCTTGTTAAATGGGGCCGCTTCACCATATACGCCTTTGTACATGTCCGTCAAGAATTGCTTTGTTCTTTCCGGCAGCCTATCAAAAACATCAGGCTTTTCGTCTATTCAAAAGTATTTCAAAAATGCTTCATGTTAGCTAGCGCTAATACAATAATAATAAAATAAAAAAATGTAAATTAGCAAAAGCAAAAGAAAACCTACTTTTAAGAAAAATATACATGGACGCAGTATGCATTCTACTCAGAATGCAATGACCCATTTGCTTTTCCTTCTTTTGCTCCAACTTATGGGCAACCCACTGTATCATATGTTGCACACTATTAGCTAGCAATTTCACTATATAAAACAACAAAGTACATATTAGTCTCTCGAATCGAATTACAAGCAAGGCCAATTACAAAAAAAAGTACCTTCAGCTTCTGAGGCAGTATCACTATGATACTTTTCAATAATCTCTATGTCTTCTTGTCCAAACTCCAGCATGTCTTTGTAATCAATTTGCTCCCCATACTCGCACTCAACACCAATACCATACTCTTTAGCAGGGCCCATTAAAGATTCACAGTGGCTTCCGTAAGGATTGAGATCTTTCACTTTGTCAAATGTGTCGTTATTCCTGTCTTTTTCAACACGAACAAAAGCTGATTTTTGAGTCTCAGCGCAATTCATTTCATCATCTGTACCCTCTTTTCCACCTTCTACGTCCATACTCATACTTGGCTCCGCCACAAAGGACAAGTCAACCCCACTCCCCAATCTGGGCTCAGGAGACGTTGCGTAAAAGGCTGAATTTTCACCACCGATTTTAATCCACGGAGAAGGCGTTGGAGGTCGAACTAAGTTATTCATCCCACTAAACACATTCATATTTCCCCTTATTATTTTTTCAAAGAAAAGAATATAAATCAAATTCTATGCTAAACTGCAGCAATAAGCTATCAAACCAAATTTGTTCGGAAAATCAAGAAAGAGAACTCCAATAAATAAGTAGAAGTTGCGGGAGCCTCCGGCTTTGTCTATCTCTGTTCAACTCGTTTTGAACCTAGAAAAAATAGTTGAAAATCATATTCTTTAATATTAATCAAAACCATACAATCCACGAACCACTCACTCAATCACTGCTGTTTAGAAAAAGTCACGAAGAACAAGTGTCTTGTCAGAAAGGCTCTCCGAAAGAGTAAAACTGATTGTATATATGTATAGAATATTTAAAAAAAGAAAAACTTTTGTCTTCCTTTGTTATTCTATTCTAAGCGATATCAGTATGAGATTTCAGGACCACTGTAAAATGAAATCCTTCTCACTGAAGTGCTACTCGAGCAAATGTTCTAAATTAAACGAAAAAGAAGAACAAAGGACCTGATCGATACCGCCTTCCCAGCTCTTTTTCCACGTCTTCCTTTTGCTTTACCTTCCCCTTCTTTCCTTCTTTATATTTACAAAAGCAAATCAGTTTTTCTCCCTATTAACACATTCAACATCAAAAAACAATCATAAACACCATCAAAAACAAAAATCCCAATAACAAGAAAAAAAAAAAAATTAAAAAAAAAAAAACCCAGAGGCCAGAGCAGCGCAGCCGCGGAAAAATAAATAAATAAAAAAGAGCCACCACTGCGCGCGACGATACCCTGCTGCTGCAGAGGAATTTATTCTATTTTTTACTTGTACCCGATCTATAATTTCTTTTTGGCGAATCCTCTGTGGCGGGTTCGTGGCGGCCAGTGCTGTGGAGTGTGGGTTTTATTTTCCCTTTTTGTAAACAATCCGTGTTTCATCCCTGCCGGTATAGAATCTCATACGACTCTGGCTCATTTTGATTTTCGAACCATTTGTTTTGTTTGTTTCGTTTCATTGTGACTTGTCATTTGTGGGATTGGATTATTTCACGAAACTCAATATTAGCAGAAATAGATGCACTTTATTTTCGAACTTACTACATTTCAAAGTGCAAGGTAATGCACTGGGTAGTTTCGAATTTCCCTTGATATTTCTTCTGTACATACCCCACATATTTCAGCCTCTCTCAATATGTCTGAGACAGGAGGAATTTTAAAACTCCCACCTTCGCTCGTTTCCGAAATACATGATGCACAATCAACATGTGCAAACAGAGCAAAGTCTTTCCATATTCTAAACACTGGCCCGTTTGTATTCAAAGCGTTAACATATGCTGATATTATGAGCTTCTTGCAAAGCTCCCGAACGGCTACTGAGGTTTTTTTGGATTGTGATATAAACTTCAAGGCTTTTATGTAATATTCTATGACAACATAGTTCTCAGGGTGTCTTTTCATGCTGTCTCGAAGTGACAAAAGTGCTAGTTCAAGCTCGCCTATTGATATATAGTGCCATGATAGATGGATTAAAATGTACTGATTTCGGGGGCATAATGACGCCAAACGCTCAAGAAAAGCTCCTTTATCAATATCAATGGCCTCATCCTTGCAGCGAAGCACGACTCTGTAAACCAAACAAGCAACTAGTTTAAATACCATTTCGGGGTTAGACCTTTCACTTGGAGCATAGTCACTCTCTAGATCATTTGCTGAAAAGAGAGCAGCTGTAAACGATGCTTTATCACTCATTTCCATGAAACAGAGTACCATTTGTTCGCAAAGCTTCATACCATACAAGGCGTCGTTTCTATCCCAAGTTTTCTTTTGAAGCAATAGCTCGAAAAGCCATTCCCACAAAAGGCAGAGGTCCGAGGGAGAAGAAAAAACCGCTAAGCCTCGTTCGATAGTCTTAATCGTCAAGGTACCAAGTCCACATAAAGCACACAGAAAGCTAGTATTGATATACAGCTGCACCTCCTTTAACAGCTCACAGTTTAATTCTATCTCAGGTTCTGTCGCTTCTTCAACTTTCAGCGCTCTAAGAATAAGATAGCACCTCTTTTCACACAAGTCTTCCGAAATTTTTTTCACATCTTGTTCTTTCGAGAGAAAAAGCGAAATGTCTTCAGCAGTATCATCTGGGTGCAGAAAGCTATATAAAAGAGCCACTTTGGCATGCATCTGCATACCAAGGGACACATATCCTTGGCTGAGAGTAAACCACGATTTAAGGGAATGGCTACACTTTCCTCGCAACAGGCTTTTCACTAATGATACATTCTCTTTTCTGCCACCAAGTCCAATAAAATATCGAGATACATAGTCGCAAAGCACTTCATTGCTTGGGGAAAGCTTGATTACGCGCCTCAAAACTTTCTTTTTTGTCAATGAATCCGAGAATTTAAAGAAAAAGGACACTGCATTCACGTAGAAATAATTCTCATGCTTTCTCAATTTACCCACAATCACTTTATAAGGGATGTGCTTTTCTACCAAACACAACGCCGTATCTAGCAAACTTTCCCAAACAGCATACGAGAGCTTGTTTTTTGCAAGCTTTTCCCAATCAACTAAAACTGGTGACTTATATATCAAAGTTCCAGGCTTAATCTCAGATGAAAATAAAAAAGAAGGAAGGACGTTAAAGACAAGAACATTGATTAAACAAGAAATAAGAAAGAAAGTATCTTCAGTAGTAAGATAATTCCACAACAGGGGCTTCTTATCACCAGCTTCGACAGCCACAAGTCGCTTTCTTAGATATTCAACTCCGGTAGACGTGCAACCAGAGTTAATGTCAAACTGAACTTGACAAAGAACGACTTCTGTAATACGATGTGACAGTAACACATCCACTTCCTTTCTTTCGTTCAAATTTAATTCTCTTTGCTGACATAACACCACAAGCATATCGTCAGAAATGAAGAGTTTGTTATCATACTCTGGCTCAAAGAACAAATTCAGCAATTTAATGTGATACTCGAAACCAATTTTAGAGAAGCAATTTTCAAACTCTTTGCGAACTTCATCAACATCACACACACACGAAGATATGCGCAATAAGAGTAGCCATAAGTCAACACTTTGGGGATAGACTGCTAGTCCCCGCTTCAACACCCCGATGGAGTCCATCAGCGCGGCGCGGTTTTCCACTTTGAAATCATCAGTAGTCCAGTCACCTTTCAGTAAGCCGTCTCGCAAATAGAAGAACGTGTATTTCACCCAGAAAGTCTCACTTGGCACAACGTTCTTAACCTTCCCCATTTTGATATAGTTTTCAAAATAGTACTTGGACTCTCGATTTGAAAAATATCGCCCCTTTGAAAATGCAGTAATATCCAACGCCTTTTCACGTTCAGTAAGCTGTTTACTAGAACACCCGCAATTTAAAATATCTTTATCGGGGGTAAAGCTCTGGTGAAATCCCTTTAACTTAACAGATCTCTTAATTAAGGATCCAGGAGAAGAATATATCTCATCTATTTCACCCTCGCAAAGACAAGCCAGAAACGATGCCAGAGAACTAAAAGTGTTGTCAACCGAGTCGCTTAGACGAGCAATTGATAAAGAAACGGAGTCCACGCTTTCAAGTTTGTTCGCAACATGCAAGCACATCTCATTACTAGTCAAAACAGAGCCATACTTTGCTTTCAAATCAATCAGCTCTACATCGCATGCACTAGCTCCCATTTCTCGCAATTTGCCCTCTTGATTCCACAAAAGTTGATACTCAATTAAATCTTTAAGGACATCGTCACTGCTACACTCATAATCAGCCCTATGCTGAAAGCAACAGTCATCTGTATCACATTGACCCGATTCCAATTCTTTGCTACATATAGGTTTCAATACATCAATCCGATTAGTAAAAGACACCGACCCAATTTTATGACCAGACCGGGTTCTGAAAAATTGCTTTAGCCGGTAAGATTTTAAGGACAAAAGTGGAGTCGAATACCTTTGACGAAGAGTGTTCACTCTATCTTCCAATACACTATCTTTGTGTTCCTTGAAGACTACCCTATTTTCCATCTCTGGAGTGGTTACACTAAATGGCTCGCCAAGGTCCTTCACCGCTGTAAGTAAATCAAACGAGCGCCTAATGTCAAAAAATCTACCCATTTCACTTAAAGATGCGTCATCAGCCATTCCTAGGTATTCAACCACGGATGGTGTATAGCATCCTGAAGAGCTGATTGAAAGAGGGGACTCGGGCTCCTTTTCGATAATTTTACTGCTTTGCCCTTGACACTCGGAAGCCCCTTTCACGAAACTGGGTTTTGAATTTATCTCAACTTCAAGCTCACTTAAAGTTCCTTTACACTTATGAAGATGCATTTTCTTTTTAAGCAAATCATGCTTTATACACGCAACCTCTGACTCCATACCTTTGACAACTTCTTCAGAGTTTTTAATCTCAGTACTAGTAATAGCGACGCGCCGTTTACAGCTTGCTAGATTTTCAGTAACTTCTGCGAGCTTTCTTTGAAGAGTTTGTTGCTTTCTACCAAGTCGCATTTCCTTTTTCGAAAGGGAACCCACGGTCGTACTTAAGGACCGCACAGCATTTCTCATTTCTTTCAGTTGAGCTTCCTTTGATTTTAAATACTCTTCTTTCGTCCCAATTTCAGTTTTTAATAAATGAAGCCTGCCCTGGAGCTGCTGTACAACGTCTAACCCCACACACGATTCAACATCAATATGTGACACTTGGGCAATCCCTGTTTCTTCTTCTCTTGGGAAGAATGGTTGCATTTCATGGGCTGTGAGTTTTGATTTAATACTTGCTTCATAATGATTCTCTTCTTCATTTTCATCAGGCATATCATCAGTCTCACTACTATCTACAACCGAAAGCTCGCTCTCCGAGCTAATATTTTCCAGTACAGGAGTGCTTCCAAGGCTTTCTCTGTTTCCACTTACAAATGACTCACTATCGCTCCTACCCATATATACACCTTCAACGGCAGTCATTGAATCCAAATTAGCCTCTAACCCCTCTACACCATTATTTTTCTTTTCTGATTCTTTCTTTGAATCTTTCGAAGAGCACGAAGAAGACTTCTTTGGGGCCAAAGCCTCAGAAACATCCTTCAGCTGAGAGTCCCCTCCGTTTCCTTCTTCCTCATTGTCAATCCTCCTCCTCTTCCCTTTCTTCAGTCTCTTCTTTTCCCTTCCCCGCTTACCCATAAATATATACACTATATACAAGAACACACACAAATATATGCAAACACAAACACAAACCAATCTAAAACTACTTCATTTGAAGATCAAAAAATATAAAATATTTCACTCACAGAACAAAACAAAAAGCAGCAAAAGTCTCCCTTTTTTATTTTATTTTATTTTTTTGTTTGTTTCCAACTTCTTTTTTTTTTTCTCGTCCGAGTTAGCGCTGTTAAATTTAGGAGTTGGAAAGGTTCAAGATTTGTTGCTTTTTGTTGTGTGTGTGTGTTTTCGGTTTTGAGTTTAAGATTCGCTTTCGGTACATCTGTTTATTGCTGTGGTATGGAAATCCAAGATAGTGGCGCCGGGGAATCTGGTGAGGGGGCGGGACCGAGTGAGGAACAAATCATCCACCCTCATCATTGGATGGAGCCACATAGCATCAAGCTTTGTGTGTGTTCGATTTCAGGAAGAAGAAATTACTTTAGTAAAAACTATCGGAAATGTGCTGCCTGCCACCTCACCTGCCACAAAGATTATTTTGAGGAAGCGAATGATAAGATATCATGTCGCCCTTCGTTCTCTTCCGAATTTTCTATGGATCGCGAGCACCATTGGGTGAGTGGTAATTTCGTTCATACTAACTGCTCTAAATGCAAAAAAAAGTGCGGTCGCTTGATGCCACCCTCACAAGGGCCCCCTTATGCGTATAGGTGTTCGTGGTGTAAGATGACAATACACGCTAAATGCAAAGATTCGCTTCCCGATAATTTTTGTGATTTGGGGCGTCATGGTACCATGATGGTTCCTCATAACTCTATTCGTGTGTCGGGGGAGATTTCTAGTGAAGACGAGAACTCAGTTTCCAATGTTGAAGCGTTGCGCCAGACAATGCCATCTTCTATGTTGCGAAATTTCGATGCTCCTCCCAGCTTTGTCTTTAACCATTCTAAAGAGCACCTACCGCTGATTGTATTTATAAATCCTAAAAGTGGGGAAAGCCAAGGCTTTGCACTTTATAATCAGTTTAAGTGGCTTCTTAATTCTTGCCAGGTGTTTGATATTACTAAGAATGGCCCCGCATTTGGTCTGTCTATTTATAAGAATGTACCTGGACATCGAATCCTGTGCTGTGGCGGTGATGGAACTGTTGGGTGGGTACTTTCAGAATTAGATAAAATTCACTCCTCAGTCCAAGAAAACGGGACAAAGCCTCTCTTTCGACCAGCTATTGGAATTCTCCCTCTAGGAACCGGAAATGATTTATCTAGGGTCATGGGATGGGGACCGGGGTATGCAGGGGAAAGTGTAAAAAAGATAATGAGACAAATCGAAGAGGCTGATTGCGTGGGTATGGATAGATGGGATCTTAGTGTTCATGTAGATCCCAATTATAAAGCCGAGGCCGAGTGTGAAACTCTTTCGCTCCCGTTGGACGTTGTTAATAATTACTTTAGTGTGGGAACAGATGCAAGAACGACAATGATGTTTCATTTGGCGAGAGAAAAGGCTCCAAAAAAGTACAAGAGTAGAACTAAAAATAAGCTGTATCATGCGATGGTGGGTGCAGGGGACGTGTTCAAAAGAAACTGCAAAGATCTTCCATTGATAGTGGAGAAACTTATCTGCGACGATGTTGACTACACTCCTTATCTTGCAAAGCATAAACTGGAATCCGTATTGTTTCTGAACATCCAAAGCTACGCTAGTGGAACAAATCCATGGGGAACGAAGAAGGGAAAATTTAAGCAGGCCCATTTTGGTGATGGGCTTATTGAAGTACTGGGAAGCAAAGGATCGTGGGACTTAGCTATGCAAGCAATTAAACTATCGAGTGGTGTTCGCATATGCCAATGTAAAAAAGCATTTATCAAAACAAACAAATCAATGTTTATGCAAATCGATGGAGAACCGTGCTTTATGGCACCCTGCGAAGTTCAACTGACTTTCCGCAATAGAGTATTTATGCTTAAAAAATGGAATGGTAAAGGCCGAAAGAAAACATTTGTAGATGTTGCTGAACAGTACACTGTTGAAAATGACGGTGAAGAGAATACTACGGCTAGTAACCGCCCTTTGCAACGAAGTACTTCTACCCCGGTCTAAAAGTCCTTTGAAAAAGGAAAGTATGTTCAATGAATGAAGCAATTTACTAAGTGGAATATAGTAGCAACATCGAACCCTTCATTTTTAATATCGTTCTGCAATAAAACGGCGATCTTAAGTGACCGTTTTGAGTGGTGCTGTATTATCAAATGGCATAACATAAATAGAATGCACTATTGTACATCGAGTTGTTATGTAATTGGCACCGCTTGAACAGCTGACCTAAAGGCTAACGACGGGCTTTTCATGAGGTGATGGCCGCTGGGCCCCAAACTCAAAAGGCCTCTAGCGCTAGGCTCAGCTACGTCGTCTGCGCCAGCTCTCGCGGAGAATTATGTACAGTAGTACGTATGTGACGGCCAGTTGTCATAGAAACCTCGGCACCTTGACCAAGAAAAGCCGAAAATAGACGTTTGCCATGATAGATACAAAATTTAATGGAATATCCCATTGTGCCAGAATCGTGTAGTTTTTTATTCTTTTCCTTTTTTTTGACATGCTACTTTTTTTCATTCCCTTAGTAACTTTAGTTAGGCGATTTTCAATCTGTTTGTATGGCGAAGCTAGTCTATTTTTATTGTATTTTTTATTTTTTTTGTATGATTTCAGGAAGCACAGCAGACAGATCTATAATATAAGTTTGGCAACTAGATATGGGAGAAGAAAAGGATAAAGAAAAAGAGGAGGAAGTTACTGAGTGGATTGACCCTCGAGCACAATGGATGTCTTCTATTATCCTTTCTACACTAAAACTAAAAGATGACAAATGGACCAAGCTTAAAAACAATGATGAAAGCCGAGAGACAATTTTGGAATTTTTAGATAAAAAAGGCACACCATCGCTGATTTTTTATCTTAATGCAAAAGATGAATTGACCCCAGGCCTCACTCCACAGAGAAATATGAAGAAAAAGTCGGTGTACTTTACCAAGCGTTTTCCAAACAAGGATCCTCCTTTGAAACTGGAAGACCTTCCAAAAGATCTGAATTACGGAGATCTTTCTTACAAGCCGTTAGAGCAACTTTCAGTGCTCGTTGAAGAGCTATCTCTATCCATCCTTTCCAATCCAGAGAATCAAAGAAAGTGGCCCCTAGTCGTTGCTGAAGATATTCTGAAGCATTTTGAAAAGCTAAAGGGTGATGTTTTTGTAATTAATGGCAAAGTCAAAGGAAAAACCCTTCTTCCGCTTCCTTCTCGGGAACCAGCTTCTATGAAAAACATAGATAAAAGCTTGCTTCATGCCGTAGAAAGTGCTGTTATTGAATGGACCCATCATATCAAAGACGTTTTAAAAAGTAATTCTTTACAACCATTAGTCGACGGTTTGCAACCTGGCCCATTGGTTGAAATTGATTTCTGGGCAGCGAAAGCCAGCAATTTAACTTGCATCTATGAGCAATTACGTAGTAACAAAGTAAAAAAGTTGGCCAGACTGCTTCAAGTAACTAAAAGCAGCTACTTTCCTGCCTTCAAACACATCTTTCAGGAGGTTATATGTGCTTTGAAAGAAGCGAAAGATATTAATATGTACCTCAGCGCACTGCGGCCTCACATTGAGGCCATTTATGAGCAAGATGAGTTTTCTGGATTCAATAACCTTTGGCCAATACTTTTTCGTGGATTAACCCTGGTTTGGAAAAATTCCGAGTACTATAACACCCCGGTGCGTATTCTTGTTTTACTTGAAGAAATAACGAATGCTGTTATTGAAAAGATACGGCAGGTATGCGACCCAGAGGGTATTTTTAAGAATGAGCCTCAAGAGTCCAAAGAAAAACTTGACCAGGCAATTGAAAGCTGCAATTTGTTCGTTGATGTGTTCCATAAAACTAGATTGGAAACTGTTGCAGAAAACGAAAAGGACCCGAAGGTTTGTAAATGGGACTTTGATGTGCAATCCGTTTTTAAAAGCCTTAATGCATTTATTGTCAGACTCATGCAGATTAAAGAATACTTTGATGTCACAATGGAGTTCATCAAGCTAGAAAAGGTAGAGGTTGGGGGTACAAAAGGCAAAGTCTTAAGTAATGATGTACTTAAAATCTTTAAAGAATATGATTTAATTGTTCAGAAGTTTGCTTCGACAACCTATGATTCGCTTGACTTCTCGCTCCCTGACTTCGAAAAAGATATTGAAGCTTATAAAGAATGCTTGAGTGACATGGACTACAAGCTTAGCTCTATCATAAGTCAAGCTATGGATGATTGTAATAATCATGAATCGTTTTTCAAAATTCTGGATAGCTTTGGATCTCTGTTGGAAAGACCACTCGTTTGCAAAGAGTTTAAACCAAAGTACGACACTTTGATCCAAATGCTTGACGATGAAGTGACGTTGCTATCAAAAACATTTTTGGAACACAAAGATAAACCTGACGTTGCACTAAATATGCCCCCATCTGCTGGAGCTATGAAATGGGGTGACCAAATTATTCAAAGGCTGAGAGTGGCTACTGGAAGAGTAGAGGAGTATAGACACCTTTTGCCACAAACGGAAGAGCTTGAGCAATATGAGAAAAAAGTTCAAAACTTAGAAGCAATGTTGGCCGAGTTTAGTAGCAACTGCTTCAAAGACTGGGCCGATGCAGCTGGTTCTCAAGCGGAAGCTAATTTAGATTTGAACTTAATCAAAGTTAAGGGCGAAGAGACTGAAGAAATTGCCACAAATTTTGATCCTCAGATTATTGCCACTCTTGCAGAAGTTAAGTACCTTTATACAATCGAAGGTACTGAGATACCTGAAAATGCTGCGAAAATTTATGAAAAAAACAATACCTTCAGAGACTATATTGTCAGTATTGATATCATTGTATCTCAATTCAATGAAATCAATAGCACCTTAATTCCAGTTGAAGAGCCTTTGCTTAAACAAAAGCTTGAAAATTCTAAACAACTTCTTCAAAAGGGTATCAGTAACTTGACTTGGAAATCTTCGGGTATTGAGGAATTCATAGCCGAATCGAAGGCTGCAGTAAGTGACGTTCATTCACGATTGTCTATTGCAAAACGGTGTGCCAATGAAATAGAAGCTATATGTGTCAGCTGGAGAAAAGAACCGATTTTGTGCAGAAAGGACCCTAAGAAGCCATTTTTGTACAAAGAAAGGGCTCAGAAGTTAACTAGCAGATATGACGAATTCAAAACTTCGAGTGAGAAAATATCTGCTCTTGTAGAAGAATCTAGAGTGACTTTTGAAGTTCCTGAAGATAGTGATGGGGCAGAATGGTCTAATTACCTTGACTATATTGATGAACTCGTTTTAAGCGGCCTATATGAAGCAATAAGAGTCTCTATCCAGTACCTTATTGACAATGTGAATGAGGCTGGATTGAAAGCTGGAGATCTTGGATATTTTCTTGAAATTAAATTTAGTTTAATAGAGCCAAATATGATTTTTGATCCCAGTCTTAACGACGATGAGACTGACGACTCTTCCCTAGTTGGAACATTCCGTAGTTTTCTCTCTGATATTTTTCATTGTTCATCATTGGTGAAAAGAATTAGCAAAAATAGCTCAATGCCTAATTACATCGATGACTGCAAAGATATTGAAGCTTTGAACATTCTGTCAGCCCAACTTATGGAGGTGGTGCGTTCTACTCTCGCCACAGTTCTAGAATATAAGGCTAGTAATGAGTCATTTCAATATTTGTGGAAAGATGATCGGCAAGAATACATGCGGCAATTTTTGGCATATGGCCATCTTTTAACAGAAGAAGAAGTGATTAATGCGGAAGGTGGAGTAATTCCTGAAAATCCACCTAACTTGGGTAATTTCAAGGAACAAATTGACAACTATGAAGCAATTTATGGGCAGGTTCAAAAAATGGAAAAAATGGCATTATTTAGAGGATGGCTTAAAGTTGACGCAAATGCCTTCAATCAGAACCTTGGTAACGTTGTTAAAAAGTGGAGCTACATGTTTATTAAGTATTTGACTGAGAAAGTTCAAAATAGCCTCGAAGGACTGGATGAATTTACGATGACGGCATCCAACAAGATGTCAGAAGAAGTTCAAGAAGGAGACTATGAAGGGTTGGTCAACATGATGGAACTGCTTCTTGCTGTGCGAACAAGAAGTCAAGAAGCTGATAATATGTTTGAACCTCTCAAAGAGACTATAGATTTACTGAAGCAATACGATGTAGAAATGCCGGATCAAGTATATACGCTTCTTCATAATCTTCCAGAAAAATGGGATAATACAAAGAAAATATCAGTTGTTTGCAAAACTCAAGTCGCGCCTTTGCAAGATACTGAAATGGCGCTCTTGAAGAAGAGGTGCGATGCCTTTGAAATGAAAAATTTTGAATTTCGGGAAGAGTTCATCAAAACAGGTCCATTTAGATATGATATGTCGGCTGAAGAAGCATATTCTAATCTCGATGAGAAACATAAACTTATTACAGCCATGGAAGACGAAGCAAAGGAGTTAGGTCAGTCAGCAGCCCTATTTGAGGTTTCAGTAACGGAATATAAGCAGCTAAAGCAGTGCAGGAAAGAGATGCCTATGCTCAAAGCCTTGTGGGATGTAATTGGATTTATCCAGTGTATGTTTAAAGACTGGACTACGACATTGTGGAATGATATTAATGTTGACAATATGGACATGGAATGTAAGAAAGTCGTTAAAGATATGCGTGGTCTTGACAAAGAAATCCGTGCTTGGGAAGCTTATACAGCGATTGACTCTGAGGTAAAGAACATGATGACTTCTTTAAGATCTGTTGGTGAGCTTCGAAATCCTGCTATAAGGGATAGACATTGGGCACAACTAACAAAAGCCACTGGAGTCAAATTCACCATGACAGACTCAACGAATCTCAATGACCTTCTTAGCCTTCAGCTTCACAAATTTGAAGACGATGTGAGAACCATTGTTGATAGAGCAATTAAAGAACTAAGTATGGAAAAGATTCTAAAAGATCTTGACAAGATATGGGGGGATATGCAGTTTGAGTATGAGCAGCATTCAAGACAAGGAGTATCGCTTTTAAAGCAATCTGAAGAACTTGTTGAAACTTTGGAGGAAAACCAAGTAACCCTTCAAGGCCTAATAACCTCGAAGTTTGTTGCATTCTTCTTGGAAGAAGTCACGAAATGGCAAAAAACGTTATCAACAGTGGATTCTGTTCTATCTGCATGGATGGATGTTCAGAGAACATGGTCGCATTTAGAAAGTATTTTTATTGGGTCCGAAGATATTAGAAAACAACTTCCCGGAGACTCGAAAAGGTTTGACGGAATTGATAAAGACTTCGTGGAAATAATGGCAGATGCAGCCAAAACTCCAAACGTCGCCGAAGCATGCCTAAAGCCCGGGCTTCTAGAAAAGCTGGAGGCACTAACCGACGATCTATCTCTGTGTGAAAAGGCTTTGGCAGAGTATTTGGAAACAAAAAGATTGGCTTTTCCGCGATTTTATTTTATTTCTTCCCCTGATTTGCTCGATATACTTTCAAAGGGAAATATGCCTGAAGAAGTTGCCAAGCACCTTCCAAAACTTTTTGATAACTTTAGTAATCTAGAGCTCGCAAAAGATGGAAGTGGCAATAGTACAAAAGAAGCTCGGGGCATGTACAGTAGAGAAAAAGAGTATGTTGAGTTCAAAACGTCGACTGAGTGCAAAGGTCAAGTGGAGAATTATTTAAATTTATTGATGGTAGAAATGAGAAAAACCTTGCGATCAATTTTGCAAGAAGCGTCTGTAACATATGAAGAAAAACCAAGGGAGCAGTGGCTGTTGGATTATCCAGCTCAATTGGCCCTCGCTGGTACCCAAATCTGGTGGACAACCGAGGTCAATATTGCATTTGGGCGACTTGAAGAAGGTTACGAAAGTGCTTTAAAAGAATATTCAAAAAAGCAAATCCAGCAACTAACCACTTTGATCACTATGATTCAGGGAGAGCTTACTCCGAATGACCGACAGAAGATTATGACAATATGTACAATTGACGTGCATGCTAGGGATGTCATAATCAAGCTCATTGCGGAGAAAGCAGAAAACTCCTCTGCCTTCTTTTGGCAGTCTCAGCTGCGACATCGATGGGATGATACCGAGAATGACTGCTTTGCAAACATTTGCGATGCTCAATTCCGCTATTGGTATGAGTATCTTGGAAACACTCCAAGGTTAGTTATTACTCCACTGACGGATAGATGCTATATTACGCTGACCCAGTCGTTGCATTTAATTATGGGAGGTGCACCGGCAGGTCCAGCTGGCACTGGAAAAACAGAGACTACCAAAGATCTTGGAAAGGCAATTGGAATGATGGTTTATGTTTTTAATTGCTCGGAGCAAATGGACTATAAATCAGTAGGCAACATTTACAAGGGGCTTGCACAATCTGGGGCCTGGGGATGCTTTGATGAGTTTAATAGGATATCCATTGAAGTGCTATCCGTCATTGCTGTACAAGTAAAGTCTATCCATGAAGCAATACGACAGAAAAAAGAACGCTTTATCTTTCAGGGGGAGGAGATTGGTCTTATCCAAACTCTAGGTATTTGGATTACCATGAACCCTGGCTATGCTGGAAGGACGGAGTTACCGGAGAACTTAAAAGCTTTGTTTAGACCGTGTGCAATGGTTGTGCCTGATTTTGAGCTGATCTGTGAAATTATGCTTCTCGCAGAGGGTTTTATTGGGGCAAGAGAGCTTGCGCGTAAGTTTGTGACCCTATACAGCCTGAACAAAGAGCTTCTTTCTAAACAGGACCACTATGATTGGGGATTGAGGGCCATCAAGTCTGTTTTAGTTGTGGCTGGTAAACTGAAAAGAGCTGAAATAAGTGTCCCTGAAGAACATATTCTTATGCGAGCCCTTCGAGACTTTAACTTGCCCAAAATTGTCACTGATGATTTGCCTGTTTTCTCTGGTCTTATTCTTGATCTTTTCCCGAAAATTGACATCCCTCGGAAGCGAAATCTGGAACTTGAAGAATCTATTCGAAAGTCTACCGTCGCGCTGGGATTGCAAGCAGAAGAAAACTTTGTTCTTAAAGTTGTTCAGTTGGATGAATTGCTCGCTGTTCGTCATAGTGTCTTTATTATTGGTGCAGCAGGTACAGGCAAAAGCCAATGTTATAAAACTCTGTCGAAGACCTATACAAGCATGGGTCGCAAATCACTGGTTGTTGATTTAAACCCGAAAACCTGTTCAAATGATGAATTGTTTGGATACATTAATCCGGCAACTAGAGAATGGAGGGATGGACTGTTTTCTTGTATAATGCGTGACATGGCAATGGTTGCAAATGACAACCCCAAGTGGATTGTACTAGATGGAGATATAGATCCCATGTGGATTGAATCTTTAAATACTGTTATGGATGATAACAAGGTCCTTACATTAGCAAGTAACGAAAGAGTTACACTTAACCCAACTATGCGTCTCATATTTGAGATCAAGGACTTAAAGACAGCAACTCCGGCTACTGTCTCAAGGGCAGGAATTTTGTTCTTGAATGCAAATGATGTTGGATGGAACCCATATGTTCAGACATGGCTTGACAAACTCGAGGATCAATCTATGAAGTCGAATTTGACAATTCTTTTTGAAAAGTATGTTCCTATATGTTTAGAAAAGCTGAGGTTTAATTTCAAGAAAGTGTCCCCCGTTACGGACATGAGTATGATACAAACTCTAAGCTACCTTTTAGAATCGCTTATCACTCCTGAAAGTTGCCCCCCGGGATGCGATAAAGAATGGTATGAAATTTACTTTGTTTTTGCGGCCATTTGGGCTTTTGGTGGTGCTATGTTCCAAGACCAGCTAGTAGATTATCGACTTGAATTCAGCAAATGGTGGTCTGCTGAATTTAAAACCATTAAATTGCCTTCATCGGGCACTGTTTTTGATTTCTTTGTGGACGATGCGTCAAAGAAGTTCTTGCCTTGGTCCGAAAAAGTTCAACCTTATGAGCATGATGCTGATATTCCACTTCAAGCAGTACTTGTGGAAACACCCGAAACTGTTAAAATTAGATTCTTTATTGATATGCTTTCTGACAAGGCGCGCCCGGTACTTCTTGTGGGTGCTGCTGGTAGTGGGAAGACCGTCTTAGTTCAAAGTAAGCTCGATTCGTTGGATGTTGATAAGACTGTTGTCGTTAATATTAGCTTCAATAGCTACACAACTGCTGAAATGCTTCAAGGGGTCTTGGAAAAGCCCCTTGAGAAAAAGGCAGGAAGAAATTATGGGCCACAAGGGAACAAGAACTTGATATATTTTATCGACGATTTGAATATGCCAGAAGTCGATCAATATGGCACTGTATCCCCGCATACTTTGATGCGACAACACCTTGATTATTCACATTGGTATGACAGGCAAAAACTAACCTTAAAAGATATCCATAACTGCCAGTATATTGCTGCCATGAATCCCTCAGCTGGAAGCTTTACCATTAACCCTCGTCTTCAAAGGCATTTTAGTGTTTTTGCTGTCAGTATTCCAAAGCCTGAGAGCTTAAATACTATGTATGGAAGTATTCTGTCTGCCCATCTGTCATCAGGATTCTCTGCTTCCGTCGCAAAAATTGGGCCCAAAATTGTTGAAGCAAGCTTGACTTTGCATAAGAGAGTAGCTTCGATATTTCTTCCAACGGCCATCAAGTTTCATTACATTTTTAATCTTCGAGACCTATCTAATGTCTTCCAAGGATTGCTTTTCTCTGTAGGTTCTTCATTTCCCAACCCAGTTGACTTTGTTAGGCTCTGGTTACATGAGTCTTACAGAACGTATTATGACAAGTTCATAGATAAAAATGATCAAGAAACGTTCAATGGCCTTTGTCAAGAGAACATTACAAAGTTGTTTGATGAAATTGATAAGGAGCAACTCATGGCCAAACCTCTTATATTTTGCCACTTTGCAGAAGGTATTGGTGATCCCAAGTACCTCACAATCAAAGATTGGGGGCAATTGAAGAAAATATTAGAAGAAGGTCTTGAGCAGTACAATGAAACCAATGCGGCGATGAACCTCGTCTTGTTTGAAGATGCAATGGAACATATATGCAGAGTTAACCGAATTCTTGAAAACCCGAGAGGCAATGCTTTATTAGTTGGTGTTGGAGGAAGTGGAAAGCAAAGTCTTGCGAGATTAGCTGCTTTTCTGGGGGGTCTAGATGTGTTTCAAGTAGCTTTAAAGAAAGGCTATGGAATACCTGATCTTAAAGTAGACCTTGGTGCTCTTTACATGAAGGCCGGAGTGAAGGGAATTGGTATGATGTTCTTAATGACAGACTCACAAGTCGCAGATGAGAAATTTTTGGTATTGATTAATGATCTATTGTCGTCTGGACAAATACCTGATCTTTTCCCGGATGACGAAGCTCAAAACATTATCAATGCAATGAGGCCTGAAGTTAAAGGGGCAGGGCTTTTGGACAATATTGAAAATTGCTGGAGTTGGTTCATATCCAAAGTGAGAAAAAACTTGAAGGTTGTCTTGTGCTTTTCTCCTGTCGGTACAACACTTCGCGTAAGAGCAAGAAAATTCCCTGCTGTTGTTAACTGCACAATGATTGATTGGTTTCATGAATGGCCTCAGGAGGCTTTGATCTCTGTCAGTCAGCGGTTTTTGTCTGAATGTGAGCTTGTCAGTGACGATATCCGTAATTCTGTTTGTGATTTTATGGCATTTGTACACAAATCCGTCAACGAAGCTAGCTACAAGTATTTGCTTAACGAGAGAAGATACAACTACACAACACCGAAAACATTTCTTGAAGGAATTGCTTTATACAAGTCACTCCTGGAAAGACAAAGTAATGAGCTTACGTTGAAATGTGAACGTTTGGAAAATGGTCTTCTTAAGCTGCAAAGTACAGCTTCACAGGTGGATGATCTCAAGGCCAAATTAGCATCACAGGAAATTGAGCTTAAACAAAAGAATGAAGATGCTGACAAACTTATCAAAAAGGTTGCTGAAGATACTGAGGTGGCTAACAAAGAGAAAGCTATTGCCGATGAGGAGGAGAAAAAGGTACAGCAGATCAATAGGGAGGTCGCAGAGAAGCAAGAATCATGCGAAAAAGACTTGGCCGCTGCTGAACCAGCCCTTATTGCAGCCGAAGAGGCTCTGAATACTCTAAACAAAGGGAATCTTACTGAATTAAAATCTTTTGGCCAGCCTCCAGATGCCGTTGTTAATGTTGTCGCTGCAGTTTATGTTCTTATGTCCCCTCCAGGAAAAATATCCAAAGATCGAAGTTGGAAGACCACAAAAGGAATGATGGCGAAAGTTGACCAGTTTTTAGAGGCTTTGATTAGCTATGACAAAGAAAATATTCATCAATCAAATCTCCAAGCCTTACAGCCTTATTTAAAGGACCCCGAATTTGATCCCGATTTCATAAAGGCCAAATCTCTTGCAGCTGCAGGGCTGTGCTCATGGGTAATCAATGTAGTGTCATTTTTCAACGTCTACTGCGATGTAGAGCCCAAAAGACTGCTGTTGGCAGAAGCTAATCAGCAGCTAGAGGACGCACAAAGCAAGCTTAGTATTATTAAAGCCAAAATAGCGGCTTTGGACGAAAATTTGGCGGAGTTGACCGCAGAGTTTGAAAAGGCGACAAACGAAAAGCTTAGATGTGAAGAGGAGGCCACAAATACACAACAAACTTTAGTTTTGGCTAACAGGCTTATAAACGGTTTAGCTTCTGAAAATGTTCGGTGGGCTGAGGCCGTTGAGAACTTTAAAACACAAGAAAAGACTCTACCAGGAGATGTTCTTATTAGTTCTGCGTTTCTTTCGTATGTAGGCTGCTTTTCAAAAACTTATCGTCTGGAGCTTTTGAATGACAAGTGGATGCCTTTCGTAAAGGGCCAATCAACGCCGATTCCCATTACAGAAGACCTCGATCCTTTATCACTGTTGACTGATGATGCTCAGATTGCTACCTGGAATAACGAAGGCCTCCCCACTGATAGAGTATCTATTGAAAATGCGTCCATTTTGACCAACTGCAAGAGATGGCCTTTGATTATTGATCCCCAAGCCCAAGGCATTGTTTGGATTAAAAACCGTACACCCGATCTGAAAGCAGTTAGACTAGGGCAACGTGGATATCTAGATGTTATTGAGAAAGCCGTTTCTAATGGAGACAGTGTACTGATTGAAAACATTGGAGAAGAAATTGATCCAGTTTTGGATTCTGTGTTGGGCCGAAATACAATCAAGAAAGGAAAGTATATTATGATTGGCGAAAAGGAAGTGGAATATAACCAGCAGTTCTCCTTAATACTGCATACCAAATTGGCAAACCCCCACTATAAGCCCGAAATGCAAGCTCAAGCGACTCTGATTAACTTTACTGTCACAATGGATGGTCTTGAAGAACAACTTTTGGCATCTGTAGTGGGCAAAGAAAGGCCTGATTTGGAAGAGCTCAAGGCAGAACTTACATTACAGCAAAATCAGTTTAAAATCAAACTGAAAGAGCTTGAGGATGCACTTTTGTCCAGACTGTCTGCCGCCGAGGGCAACTTTTTGGGGGATACTGCCTTGGTTGAAAACCTTGAGACAACAAAGCGAACGGCTGCAGAAATTGAAGTCAAGGTTGCAGAAGCAAAAGAAACGGAAGTTAACATTAACACTGCTAGAGAAGGCTATCGCATCGTCGCTGGAAGGGGGTCTCTTCTATATTTCTTATTGAATGAATTATTCAAAATTAGTCCAATGTATCAATATTCATTGAAGGCTTTCAAAGTTGTGTTTGAAAAGGCTATGGACAAAGCGGAGCCTTCTGAAGAAGTTAAAGAAAGAGTTCCCAACTTGATGGATTCGATAACGTTTTCCGTTTTTCTGTATACCACCAGAGGATTATTTGAAAAGGATAAGCTTATTTTTACGGGCCAGATGTGCATACAGATTCTAAGATCTCAGGGTGAAATTAATCCAGAGGAATTAGACTGGCTTTTGCGATGTCCGACAGTTGTTAATGCTTCTTCCCCAGTGGACTTTCTTAGTGACTTTTGCTGGGGTGCTGCTAAGCATTTGTCAAACATGGAAGCTTTTAGAGGATTTTCAGCGGATATTGAAGGATCTGCTAAGAGGTGGAAGAAGTTTGTCGAAAATGAAACCCCTGAAAAGGAAAAGTTTCCTCAAGAGTGGAAGAGCAAGACAGGGCTTCAGCGGTTGTGTATGATGCGTGCGCTTAGACCAGATCGTATGACATACGCTATTACTGATTTTGTAGAGGAAAAATTGGGTTCTAAATACGTGAATACTGGCCATCAAGATTTGTCTATTTCGTACGGGGAAAGTGATAGCAACACTCCGTTATTTTTCATTCTGTCTCCTGGTGTGGATCCTCTTAAAGATCTTGAGACCCTTGGAAGGAAGCTTGGCTTCGATGACAATAATGGCAACTTCCATAATGTGTCTCTTGGCCAGGGTCAAGAAATTGTTGCCGAACAAAAGGTTGAGCTTGCAGCGAATGAAGGGCATTGGGTTATTCTTCAAAATATTCATTTAGTGGCCAAATGGCTTCCCACACTTGAAAAGAAAATGGAATCATGTATGGCGGTGGCTCACGAAGCCTTCAGGCTTTATCTATCTGCAGACCCCCCTGCAGATCCTGCTTATCATGTTATTCCACAAGGAATACTTCAGACCTCAATTAAAATTACTGATGAACCTCCAACGGGCATTCAGGCCAATCTCCATAGAGCTTTGGATAACTTTAACCAAGATACACTCGAGATGTGTTCTAAAGAGGCTGAATTCAAAAGTATTTTGTTTTCTCTGTGCTACTTTCATTCCGTTATTTTGGAACGACGAAAGTTCGGGCCCCAGGGCTGGAACAGGCCATATCCATTCAATGTTGGTGATTTGACTATCAGTGTAAATGTGCTATTTAACTATCTTGAGCCTAGTCCAAAAGTGCCATGGACTAACTTGAGATACCTTTTTGGTGAGATTATGTATGGAGGGCACATTACAGATGACTGGGACAGAAGGTTATGTAGAACATACTTGGAAGAATACATTCATGAAAGTCAGCTTGAAGGTGAACTTGAATATGCCCCTGGTTTCATGTGTCCTCCAAATTTGGACTACAAAGGATATCATGAGTACATTGATAGTACCCTTCCAACAGAAAGTCCAGTTTTGTATGGTTTGCACAACAATACAGAAATTGGGTTTCTCACAACTAGAGCAAATCTTGTGTTCAAAACAATATTTGAAATGCAGCCTAAAGAAGGAGGAGGTGGTAGTGGCATCACTAGAGAAGAAATTGTTAAGCAATCGCTGGACGAGATACTTGAGAAACTGCCTGAAGAATTCAATATGGTTGAGCTTATGGGTAAAACTGAGGACCGAAGTCCATACACAGTTGTTTGTTTACAGGAATGCGATAGAATGAATATTCTTACTGGTGAAATAAGAAGGTCACTTAAAGAGCTTGATTTGGGACTTAAAGGAGATCTAACAATCTCAGATGTGATGGATGAACTGATGGGCTCAATATTCGTGGATCAAGTTCCAGGTTCTTGGGCTAAATTAGCTTCTCCTTCTACAATAGGACTTAGTGTTTGGTTTATAGAGTTATTGGAAAAAGCCAAACAGCTTGATGTTTGGTCTCAAGATTTTGCTTTGCCTTCCTGTGTCTGGCTTCCTGGTCTTTTCAACCCACAATCATTCTTAACCGCAGTTATGCAAGTTACAGCTCGAAAGAACGAGTGGCCACTGGACAGTATGATTACCATGAGCGAGGTGACAAAGAAGAATAAGGAAGATTTTTCGTCCCCTCCAAGAGAGGGTGCATATATATGGGGTCTCTTTATGGAAGGAGCAAGGTGGGATGTTGGCGCTGGCTGCATCCAGGAGAGTAAACTAAAGGAGCTTGCTCCTCCCATGCCAGTGATGTTTATAAAAGCAGCTACCGTGGACAAGAAGGAAACAAAAAATGTGTACGATTGTCCTTTGTATCGTACGCCAATACGTGGTCCGACTTACATATGGGCCTTTAATCTGAAAACAAAGGAGAAGCCCAATAAGTGGACCCTTGCCGGTGTTGCTCTTCTTCTAAGCGTGGCATAAGTCCTTGGCCATTTAGACTGAACGAAAACAAAAAAAGGTTGCTCTCGAAGTGCAAGCTTTATTTCTTTAATAAACTTTTATCCCTTTGATAACTAAAATGCTACAGGCGTGACAGTTTCAATAAATGACGAGATGACCAAGAAGTAGTTCTTTCAAACGATGTAACTTTTACACAGCCGATTCCCCCTTACTGCTCACATTACTTTCCTCATCTTTTCTTATAGGCGCAAAGTAAGGGTGTTGCATGGCTTCTTTCGCAGTGAGTCTTGTGCTATGGTCGTACCTAAGAACTTTGTCAACAAAGTCGATAGCTTCCGGAGTAACCAGATGCTGATTCTCCGGGGTTATAAATCTATTCCAACTCTTTCTTGTGTGTCTTCCAAGAGAATCATCAAACTGAGGGTCTAAATCAATCTCATACTTGTTCAGATAAGAAAACAAATCATCTGTACCCAATACTCTCGCAATCTTCACCAATTGATCATAATTGTCATGTCCATGAAAAAATGGCTCCTTCTTAAAAATCATGCTCGCAACCATACAGCCCAAGCTCCACAAATCTAACGAATAGTCGTATTCTTGAAGATCCACTAAAAGTTCAGGTCCCTTAAAGTACCTTGAGGCAACACGCACATTGTATTCGCGTCCCGCATGATAAAATTCAGCCAAACCCCAATCAATTAATCTAAGTGTTCTCTTTTCGTGATCGATCATAACATTGTGAGGCTTAACATCACGATGCATTATTCCCATAGAGTGACAGTAATCCAAAGCCTAAAGAGCGTTAAAACAATATAATTTGCATTAGAAAGACAAAATACATCCCGAACACGAACAAACTGCACAGAACACACGAAAACACCGCAAGCGTACCTTCAGCAGCTCGTATAAATAGTATCGAATATCGTAATCCGACAATGTAGGGTACAAGACCTTAAAGTCAGTATTGTTGACGTGTTCGAAAATCAAACAAGGTGTATTGGACTGCCCGAGACAACAAAAAAAAGAACAAAAAGGAAAGAGAGAGAAAGAAAGTTAACTCAACAAAGGTAAGTCTATAATACACAAACTAATCCACGGATGAGAAAGCCTCCACTAAGTGTGTACATACCTGTGCATCACGAACAACGTCTAAGAGTTTAATAATATTGATGCCCCCATACAGATTCTGCAGGATTTTAATTTCGCGCTTAATCTTCTTCTTCTTTACCGGCTTCAAAATTTTGATAACGCATTTCGAATCATTCGTTATATTGATTCCCTCAAAAACTTCACTATACTTTCCACGACCAAGCTTTCTTACAACTTCGTAATCGGCTTGATTACTAAATCCACATACAAGAGAATCAAAAAAAAAGTAGAAAGTATTAGAAACTGGAATGACCATGTGGCATGGAATCTTAACTAGGCATAGGACTCTTCCCATTTGAACTCGCACATCAGAATTCAGAACTTACCCCCATTCGATCGTCAACGAGTCATAATCCCAATACTCCCTTGGCATTTTATCATTTACATCCGCATAAACGCGGGATATGCTATTTGATTCAACGTCCATGTTTTGTTTGTTTGTTTTGCTTTTTTTTTTTTTCTTGTTATGTAATCACTCTAGTATATTGATCAATCTCACTATACACCCTGCTTTTACAATACACTAATACTTCTTCAATGATATTCTAATATATCACCAATACGATTCCCCACAAAAAGAAACACGCACACACGCACACTCCAAGATCAAACTACAATATAATACACACACGCTTCTCCAAGGTCAATCAACACCCTTCACCCCTTTACATAAAACCACCTGACACCAATCAAGTTCCCCACACTTAAAATACAGACTGAGGCAGTGATTCAACTAAATCCCCCAAATCAACCAATAAGCAAATCAAATACAAAAATTAAAAGAAACAACAGCAAGTCAAATAAAATAATCACAATCCCA